>PVHP010017823.1:0-33967 GCA_004024765.1 Zapus hudsonius | reverse complement strand
CAGTGTACAAGGGGCCCTTCTTTCCCTACCATTGTCAACACTTGCTGTCTCTTATTTTTTGGCTAATAACCAGCCTAACAAGTATGGTTTTTAATTTTCATTTTCCTGATAATTAGTAAAGTTGAGCATTTCTTCACACACCTCTTTGTCTTTTATATGTCTTCTTTCTGGAAAAAAAATGTCTATTTTTATTCTTTGCCCAGTTTTAGTAGGGTTGTTTTCTTGCTTTTAAGTTCCCAAATTCCTTGCATATTTTAAATATTAACTATTTACCAAACACATGGACACCACATATTTTCTTCCACTCTGTAGGATGACTTGTCATTTTAATAATAATTTCCTTTGTTATACAGGATTTTAATATAATGTAGCTCCATTTTTTCCAATTTTTTCTTCTCTTGCCTGTACTTTTGAGGTCATATCAAAAAAGCCTTTTCTAAGATCAATATTGCATCCACTGCATTTTCTTCTAGGAGTTTTACAGTTTAAAGTGTTCATTTTGAGTTAGTGTTTGGTGTCAGACAAGGGTCCAGTTTTCCCAGTACCACTTATTGAAGACTATCCATTTATTAAGGAGAAGTTTAGATTATTTTTATGCAAACATAGCCACAATGCTGGTATATGTTATCGATCTAAAGTGTGCATATTGCCTCTGTGAATTTAAATAACTGGGGGGAAGGAAACAGCAAAGGGTTGAGGAATGAAACCGCACATATGAAACATAGTGGATTAAAGATGAACGCTAAGAACTAAATTTGAACAAAGCTTACCTTTTATCCATCTGGCAAGACTGCAACTAGTTTTAATGTTCTGTTATCAGTGAGTTGAAATGGTAGAATAAAGGTGCTAGCCTTTGTCTGGATAATGAGCTAAGGGATGCCAGTGAAGTTCTAAGTAACTCAAGGGTAACTTAGGGGCCCCAGGGGCATGTTAGAAGGAAAGAGCGTGCACAGAGAATCCTGACTAGCTCTACAATTTGACATGACATCAACTCAGTGCCACCTTAAAGTAGTATTTCTCTAAGTGCATCTGAATTCCCTGTGAGTCCGTTATGTTGTACTTTATCAGTGAATCAGAGCACTGGGCTCTGAGTACATCCATTTCAAATATCCTTGACCATTCTCTAGCATTGTTACAATTACCTTCTCATTTCTGGGACAAAATACCTGACCAGAAGCAGCGTAAGGGAGGAAAGAGTTTATTTCAGGCTTATAGTTTTAGGCAGCTTCATTATGGTGGGGAAAGCATAGCACGAGCAAGATGATGGCTCACATCTTGTCACATATCTGGATGGAACTTGTCTAAGTACTGGGCTTGGTTCTGGGATAATAAACCTACATTCCACCCCCAGTGACTCACCTTCTCCAGCAAGGCTCTACCTCTCAAATTGTCACCAGGGGGACCAAGTATGAGGCTTAATCCCAAACATATGCGACTATGAAGGATATTTTACATTCAAACTACCACAAATGCTCTTGTACTTGAACTTCAGTACCAAAGAGTTAAGAGTAAAGAAGAATGATTTGGGTTGGGAAGATTGCCCAGTGGTTATTAAAGACACTTTCTTGTAAAGCCTTTCAGACTGGGTTTAATTCCCTGGCCTCCCAATAAATCTGGATGGATGTTCATTTACAGTGGCAAGAGATGGCAGCCTGCATGCACGTGTACACACACACACACACACACACACACACACACACACACACACAAGCAAATAAATAAAAAATAAAAAATTTTAAAAGTGAAGAAGAATGAAATTCTCTAATTACTGAAAAATGGGTGGGGTGTGGTTTTCATGTTAGTGAAATTAACCTGATTCAAAAAAGACATATATCACATTTTTCTCATAGGTGGAATATATATATGTATATGGTAGAAAAGTAGAAAGGACACTACATTTGAAAAGAAGACAGGACCCATTAGGAGGGGAGAGAGCAAATGAGACAGGGGAATGAGGAGAACAATATGAGCAAAATGCATGATACTTATGTATGAAAAGATCATAATGAAACCCAACATTTTACACTATGAATATACCAATATATAAAATATTATAATATAATAATTTTTTAAAGAATAAATGAAGCCAGGCATGGTGGCATACATTTTTAATCCCAGCACTCAGGAAGATACCTATGAGTTAAATGCCAGCCTGGGCTACAGAGTGAGTTCCAAGTCAGCCTGGGTTTGAGTGAGACCCTGCCTTGAAAAAGGAAATGAAATAAAAGAAAAAATAGGAAAGTATAGTCTAGAAATGAATATATGAACACCACTCATACAAATGGCTTGTGCCCAAGTCTCCCCAGTTCTTGGGTCAAAATGTACCCTACAATTGCCTCAGATGAATTGTGAAAATCCTGAACATAGAATTCTTGGAAAATCTCTGGCTTCGATATAAAGGAAGCGAGGAATTGTGAAATACTAGATAAGCAGACAGCATACCGCTTATTGGGACAGACTTATTAATGGCTCTCTGTTCCCTCCTTCTTGAAACCTACAGTCTGGCCATATGGGACTGACTGTATTTCCCCAGAGGACCATGCCTTCCCTTGCCTCAATGACCTCTGCTTGGTATGTTCTGAGAAACCCAGATTTCATATCCCACAACTCTTTACACTACTATTTTATTGAATCACTTACTTGTACTTTTCACTAGTCCATGCATTTTTCAGAGCTTTTTAAATTTTATTTTACTTATTTGTTTGTCAGGGCTGTCAATTAGACCCAAGGCCAACACATGCCAAGCAAGCATCTTAACACTGAGCCAACCCTCCAGCCCTAGGGAAATTTATTCATCTTCTTTACTTAACACAGAGCTAAGTATATGACAGCTATTTGGAACATGTTCTTTTTAAATTTTTATTAGGTTCTCTTGCTTTAAAAAAATTATGTGGGGCTGGAGAGATTCCTCAATGGTTAAAGCACTTCCTTGCAAAGCCTGATGGCCTGGATTCAATTCTCCATTACCCATGTAAATAAAGCCAGATGCACAAAGTGGCATATGTGTCTGGAGTTCATTTGTAGTGGCTAGGAGCCCTGGCACATCCATTCTGTCTCTCCATCCTCTCTCTCTCTCTCTCTCTCTCTCTCTCTCTCTCTCTCTCTCTCTCTCTCTTTCTCCTTGCAAATGAATAAATAAAAATTGTGTGTGCGCGCACGCGTGTGTGTGTGTGTGTGTGTGTGTGTCTGTCTGTCTGTCTGTGCGTGCATGTGCCATCATGTGGGGGACCACAGACCTATGCACTGCCTTTATAAACACAAGTTTGAGGTCAAGTTGGTTCTTGGTGGAGTTATGCATTGAGGTCTGTGTAGGAACACCAGGCACTAGGGATTTGGAGGCAAAGCCAGAGAGATGCAAGAAGGGGCTTGGAGGTGGGAAAGGAGGAGGTATACAATCTGCTTCTTTTGGAACGTTTACTAGAAATGAACCTGCACTGCTCTTCTTCCCACAACGGCAGAGGCCTAGTCATAAAATTGTTTTTAAAAAACTAATGAATAGGTAAGCCAGGCTTGGGAGGACATCCTGTGAATGTGACTACTGCATGGAAAAATACATTGGAAATCCTAGACAGCATTTGCAAACAAACTTTTGGATTCTAAGCAACTTGGAAATTGAGCATGGCTTAGAGTAGATTTCTTTTGCAAGTCATTTTAGCAATGGAAGTAGATATTATGTGTGAAGATGAATGTCAGGATCCCTCTCACGGGTCTCAGTGCCCTCATTTATGATGGTGGAGTGAAGATACGCACACTTCACAGACCGTCATGAAGATGAAACAAAATGAATGTCTGAGAAGCATTTAGTGAAGTATCTCACACACAGTAAAATTTCAGCGTATGATAGGTATTGGTGTTTCTGTGGACCAACCCCTCCTTTTAAAGCTGAAAAATGTATCACACAGACATTCTTATTATTTCCACCTTTCTCTGTCTTTTATGACTCCTGGGTTTTATTCTCAGACAGGCTTTCTAAAGATAGGTGGTAATAACACCAGGCTTCACTGTCCTTCTTGCTAGTGGAAGGCTGTGACTGGACCCAGAGTGACAGGTGATGGAGAATGGGAATGGACTTATGGGAAAGAGGGTTTGTTTTACTGCAAACACATATGAAAGAAAGACAGACCAGAGCCCTAGATATGGGGTGTGGATGTAGCTCAGTGACAGAGCACTTGGATAAATTATAACTGTGAGGTGCTAAGGGAAAGAAAGGGCACATGTGATGTGTTACCAGTGGTAGAGGGTGTGTATGTGTGTGGTGTGTTGTAAACTGTGACACTTCTTAAAGTTCTATCCCATTGAGTTGAAGCAATGGATCAGAAGCACAATGATCCTAAGATGGCAGTTGAAGTGAAAAAATTAAGGCATTATCATATTTTGCATTCACTTTCTTTCACTTTATACAATCTCATGCAATTATTTATTCAACGGGGTGATATAGACAACAGCCATGTGAATGAGAACAGCAACAGCAATGTGAATGTGTTAGGGCTCCTGTGGTTATAATTCTGAGAATCCCACCTCAAAAGACCATATCATGATGGTAAAGATAGAAGGTGAAGGTAGGCTATGGCCTTCCTGGAGATCACAAGGCCAAGCCAGATATCTGTACCTGTTAAATGCAGAAGGTGAACCTGCTCACCTCTGTAAGGATAAGAGAAAATGGAAATCCTCCCAGGGGAAGATTATTATAGGCATCAACCAAAAAATGTGATGACATAATAAAAAATAATGGAAACAATAGTAATAAAATAAATGCACAGGAGGGAGACTCAAACAATGAATTATTAGACATTTCTTTGAGTGTGTGTGTCTGTGCCTGTGTGTGTACAGCCATGCTAGGGCTGAAGATAAACACCAGAAGCTTGTACCACTTTTGGTGTCCAGCTTATGTGGATGGCTTAGGAAGTGAACCCAAGCCAGCAGGTTTTGCAAGCAAGCACCTTTAAGCACTGATCCATCTTCCAATACCACTCAAGACTTGTTTTTACATCTTTGAAACAACATTTCTTATTTTGCCTATAGGAATTTTTTTGGAGTGTTAAGAAAAAAATAAAAACTATGAGTACCTATTTCCCCTCCTGCACACTTTGAAATACAGTATTACAAAAGTCTATGATTTCTTTCTAGAGATTGTACAAATTAGCATCTCAACTGTATTTCAAACCAGGAGATCAGATCATGTGGGCATAAGTTTGTATGCATGCACATGTATGTATAGTCCCAATTCTTGAACAAGATCTTTGGATAAACTTCTTATCTTAATTTAAAATTTCCTAATGTAGGACTGGAGACATGGCTCAATGTTTAAGGCACTTGCCTATAAAGCCTGATATCTTGGGTTCAATTCCCCAGTGCCCATGTAAATCAGATACACCAAGTGGCATATGCATCTGTTTTGCAGTGGGTAGAGGCCCTGGCATGCCCATTCTTTCATTCTCTCTCTCTCTGTCTCTCTCTCTTTCTCTCTCTACAAATAAATAAAAATATTTTTTAATTTCCTAATGTATAAATAGATACCACTAGGGTACCTACTTCACAGTTTAATGATTGTTGCAGTTACTTTTGTGTTGCTGGGACAAAGCAGCTAATGGGAGGAAAGGTTTTATTTTGGTTTAAGTCTCGAGGGGAAGCTTCATGGTGACAAGGGAAAGCATGGCATGAGCAGAAGCTGGACATCACCTCTGCCACAGCAAGTGAAAATTAACAGCAAGGGAGTGAGATGAACTATGACGAGGGGGACCTGGCTCATAATACCCCTAAGCCTTCTCCCCCCAAAACACACCTCTTCCATCAAGGCTCCACCTCCCAAATTGCCATCAGCTGGGGACCAAGCATTCAGAACACATGATGAGTTTATGGGGGAATATGATTCAAACCACTACATTGGGAAACATTAAATTAGTATATATATATATATATATATATATATATATATATATGTAACATTATTAACTCAGAACTTGAGCCCTATAAGCATTGAGTGAATGTTAGCTATTATTTATAATTATGATGGAGAGAAAAATATATGTATTTATAGCTTAATTTTAGGTTTCAAAATATGTTGAGGAGGAAAAATGCCAAATTAGTCTAAATCCCTTTATGCATACTTTATGGAATACAATATTTTTAAGAACCAAAGATGCAGCTGTGTGGTAGAATGCTTGACTAGCTTGTACAAGGTCCTGGGTTTGGTTCCTATCACTGCAAAAAAAAAATTATACTCAGTAGTAGAAATGAATAGGAGCCATTCTTAAGTTAGAAAACTTTTTAAACTAAGTTACCTGGTTTCTTATGAGTTACGATCAAAATCTTTGATATTTTTCTTAAAAAATGAGGGTAAAATAATAACTTGGCCTTTCTTACAAAAATATACCCAGACACTCTACATCTTTGCCAGTTGTCCGTTAGTTAGTTTATTGAGTCTGCCCAACATTGTCTGGAATTTCTAAGCCTTGGCTCTATAAAAATAATTCATTAGAATTGCCATCAAATAATTTTTTATTGTGAAATTATTTAACCCTGCCCTTTGGATGGCCACAGGGGATGGATATGCAAGGAAAGAAATGGGGTTCAGGGAAATTTCTAGGGTGTTTTTATAAGCAACAGCACCTGATGTGTAGGGAATGGTGTTGATGGGTCTTACACTACTGTGGCAGGAGCCTGCTTATTCTCAGAGGGTGAATACAGTCTCTTGGTAAAAACAAGGTCACTGATATTCCAATGGGAGCCCTCAAGAACCCTTGAGGGAAGAAAAAAAAAGAAAGAAATCACTTTCACAGGGACCTTTGAATTGACTGCTCTCTGGTACCTAAGCCAAATAGCCCAGAAACCCTGCCCTTATTTCTGTACTAAAAGACCACAGAAAGCTGCTCCTTCACCTAATTTCAAGAAAATACAAAGTGTTGTTTTTGTTTATATCCATACTTTTGCTACAGGGTCCATGTTATTTCACATCAATACATTTTCTTTTTTAAAACATCTGAAATTTTTGCTTTGGAGTTTATTTAAATTCCACTTAAAGGATACGATATGATATATGACATGAACTATTAGGGTATGCATCTTTTTCTCTGTCTTTTTCAATGAATTTAAGCAAATGTATGCCCCATTGAAAAATAATACAGGCAGAGAGAGGTCAGTTAAATTCACTTTAACAATAATTTTCATTTTGTGAAACCAGATTTCCTAAACTCAATGATATTGTCATAGTCAGTCACACACCACTGGGATGAACCTCAAAACCCAGCAGTTATGGGAGGAAAGGATTTATTGAAACTACAGATCCAGGCGAAGTTCCATAATGTCGAAAGAGACAGGTCCCCCTTTTCACAGTCCAAGCAGAGAGAGAAAACATCACCAGCACAACACACACAATAGCAAACAGTCTGGGGAGAAGAGAGAAATTTCCTTCCCCTTTATATAGTGTCGGTCTGTGGCTTAGTTGGGGAGTTGCAGTGTATCAACTCCCTGTTTGTCCACAGAGCTGGGTGAATAGAGTCTTGAAATAGCGGTGAGCTGATGAGAGAAAGAACTCTCGGGATACAGTTGCAGTGGACAGATTGTTTATTGTATGTAGAAAGGTCATTTATATAGAGGAGAAGCCAGAGGAAAATCAGAGGCAGGGGCCTCAGCAAGGGGATTGGTAGGGGCAGGGTGGTCTTGATGTCTCATGAATGGATTAGCAGGGGCCAGTAACCTGTGGATGCCTAGTTTGCATAGATAAATTGAGGGGACTTTCTACGTGATTCTAGACATGTATAGAATGGTGATGGCTGCAGAGGAACTGTAACCTTTAGACTTTTATTGTCCAGGTTTTTTATTACAGCTGGGGTGAGTTTAGGCCTTGAATTGTCTGCTTATCTCAGGGCTCGCTGTGGCCTGCCTGGAGGGCTGGAGGGTCCAGGATTTGCTTGAGATTATTGGGGTCTCAGGCCCACCTCTACTTTCTTTAATAGAAGGAAACAGTGGGACGCCTGCCGGTCTCAGCAAATAATCCTATATCCTCCGTGCCTATTAGCAGGGTCCCACAATATAGCCTTAGGGCAGACTTGCAACCCTTTCCCAGACTTGTTGATTCACTGAGTCTCTAGAATTTCCTTCCTGCACTGGATTCCTTCCCTCCCAGGAACGGATGTCTGTTTCTAGCTCCCCTGAGCCTCCTTACATCCTGCCCCCTACTGAGAGGGGTGCCTTCCTGTAAACAACCTCAGAGATCCACCAAAGATTACTAAATAGGTCAAATTGACAACAAAACTTAACCATCACAGGTACCACTCAGAAAAGGACTTTAAATGATTCTGAATGAAAGAAACTGAGAAAGGCCTTCTGGATGGATGATTTTAGATAATCTCCAATGATCATATGGGTGGTTTTTTTTTTTAAACCAAGAAGTTTGTCAGGAGGAAATGTGTGTGGGGGTTTTAATGTTTTTAAATTTATTTTTGAGAGAGGATGTTCACACTAGGGTCTCCTGCCACTGCAAACACAAACTCCAGACACCTATGCCACTTTGTGAATCTAGCTTTATGTGGGTACTTGGGAATTGAACCTGGGCCTTCAGGTTTTGCAATTAAGTGCCTTCAATTGCTGAGCCATCTCTTCACCCCATGGCCTTACTTTTACATTTTTTATACTCAAAAAAATTATCAATAGGTAATGTGTTTTGGATATAGCACAGAGGAAAAATAAATGTGTGTTTTTCCTAATGGTATTTCCCCATTACAAAAGTGGGGGGTGGTTTCCAGGGATGCACACCTTTTATGTATCACTATGAATCTTTAGAGCTGTCTATGAAAATCCAAGTCCATTGGGAACCAGGATGTTTTGGGTGGTGCACTGATAGATAATAAATCAGGAAATCTCATGGATTTCCTTCTACAAAACTGTGGATCCAAGTGGTCCTTGCATTAAACATGGATCTTGCAAAGCTGTTGACACTCTGTCTCGTGGGGGCAGATTAAAAGGGGATCTGCAGAAGGATCATCTAGTTTGTGACCCTACAGTGACACCTTGGAAGGAACTACCAACAGAGGAGGGGTGTAGACTCTGCCCTTACCATAAAGGTTTGCACAGTACACCTTAAAAAGCTCACACAACAATGAGATCACCTAACAATGCATTCCTTAGATTGTGTCACCATTGTTAAACTTTCACATGATCATGGCTGCATTTGGGCACTCATCTAAATATCATGATGGTTCTACTCAATGAAGCTTGTGGTCTTGTTGTAGAAATTCCCTGTGACAACAGACAAAACCATAACAGCAAGAGGAGAATGGAGTTTCATTTATTATTATTATGAATTTAGGAATTTACACCTACAGGCCAAGCATAGATGAAGCATTGGCCCCGAACCCCAGTTGACAAAGGGGTTTTATAGTAGGGTACAGAGGTGTGTGAGTGACATTAGACATGTAAATTAACAAGCACAAGCAAGTGGATGCCTACACCTAGCAACTCACATATTTACAATGGGTTTTGGAGAAGCTCAGATAATCCTCCCCAGGTATTCTCCAGCCTCATCTTTTCCTAACTTCCTTATCAAAGTTAAAGCAATTTTTTCTTTGTCTCACTGAACTTCAAAGCGCTAGTAGTTTCTCACCTCATGCTATGTGACTGGCCATCTGTGGCCTGCAGAATGTAACAATGAATATAGGGGAGGGGGCAGTGAGCTCATGCTCATTTTTGCTCTAATTGTCTTCCTTGTTAGGTTTAAAACAGAACTTCTTTCTTCCACTATCTTTAACCTCCCTCACACCATGCTTTTAACTTTTTAATGGAAAAAATGACTTTCTAGAGCTACAGAGCATTCCCACTGTGAGAAATGACAATTTTTCCAGCCCTGCTCCACCACTTATGCCCTATAGAATGACTAAGAACTTCTTTCATCACAACACACGCATTTTGTAGATGAATTAGGAAGAACACATTGCAAACAGAAAAGTTTCAATATCTTATAACTAGGAATTTGTACTAACACTATTGTACACCTTTTATTCTAGTTATGGCTATGTTAAATGTTTATGTAACAGTTTGTAAGAAATATAGTGTCGTAGTCAGCCACACGCCACTGGGATGAATCTTCAAATCAGGCACAATTTGGGGGAGGAAAGAATTTACTGAAGTAACAGACCCAGGGGAAGTTAAGGAAAAAGGCTGACTTCCTTTTACAGAAGCTAGCAGAGAGAGAAACAGCACTTCCTTAAGCAAGCAAGCAAGTACACTGTGACACTGTAATTCACAAAATGCAGAACTGCCAGACTGGGGTTCTGGCTTTTCTTTTGCATATCTATCCCTAGTATTTTGCATCCAATTTAGAAAGGGCCAGTTCCCAGGAGGCTAGGCCAAAGTGACACTTCCTCCAATCAGAAGCCTGGAGACAATTAACAATTTAATAAACACAATTATAATAAATACTATTGGGGGACATTATTCAAACTACCACATATAGTTTTGTAACAATTTTTTATTAACTTTTAATATTAAACTTTAAGGGGCTTGGATATAGCTTTAGTAAAGTGCTTGCTTTGCAAGCGTAAAGAACTCAGTTCAATCCTCAGAACAATTTTTATTGCTGGGTGCATGCCTATAATCCCAGCACTGGGGAAGGGTGAGAGGAGACAGGTGGATCCCTGGGGTTCATTAGTCAGTCTAGAATAATTGGGGAATTCTCTGCTAATGAGAGGCCTTGTTGCAAAGAAGGTAGAAGAATGTCAACTGAGGTTGTCCTCTGGTCTCCATGCACACACATGTGCACACATGTACATAACATGAAAATTCATTTTAAACTTTTCCCCATACTTTTTACACATCTTCCAGATAACCTTTAATGGCAGAATAATATTTTATTTAGTGTATATCCTATAATTTATTTTTCCAACCTGTTAACTTTAACATTGCAATTTTCCCTCTTTCCTTTCATTCCTTTCTTCCTTCAGTTCTTTCATCAGTCCTTTCTCCCTCCTTCCCTCCCTCCTTTTCCTTTCTTTCTTTAATTATTTTTGTATCTTGCTTAGCTAACAAATACATCTACTTTGTTTCACTCATGTTTGGAGTTAGCAGAGAAAAACATCTAGAAATAATGCAAGGAATAGGGAGAGTGTAATTGCAGCCAACTGAATAACACTTGGTGAACTTGGCTGGCTGCTTTCAGAGGTTTAATTAAGTGTGCACAAAAAACACATGAAAAATCAGGATGGCATTGAATATGCTCTACATACTTTTTGGCTACTGAAAGAAAACAATGACAATGATAAGCCCTTCCTTTTTGAAAGGAAATATGACAGAAAACAGGTAGGTACAAATTTCTTCTTTGTTTTCATTTAAATTTTTATCTTCATTACTGCTAGTTCAACAAAAATACAAACATAAACCAATTCCCTATTTTCTGAATAGTTAAGGAAGCTCAAAATCTAATGAGTAATTTCATGAATGCAACATATCTACCATAAATAATATTGTTATCACCACATAAAATTATTCCAAAATGTAGAGGTTTAAAACAGCAAATACTTTATTATCCTTAATAATATAGTGTGACGAGAACAGGGTGAAGCAGAGCTAAACCATTTTCATGGCATTTCCAGAATTCACTCTATGGCTTTCATGTGACAGATGACCTTGGCTGGAGTCCAGGAAGGCTTCATTCACACATCTGCAGCCTGGGTGAGAGTATGTAAATGTCAATTTCATGACAGTGTCATGCAGGGAGACCTCATGGCACCTTCAACCTCATGACATCTCCCTGCATGATAGTGTCAGGATTATTGAGCTAACACTGAAGAACAGAGCTTGAGGCAGGGGTACCCCAGGGGCTTGGCAGGACAGAAGCTTCCAGGCTTCTTCTTGTGGGACCTCAGAAGCTCAGAATATCTCTCTACTACATTCTGTGCTCAAATAACCAAGAACAATCTGGATTTACAGACAGGAAAACGAGTGTCCATCTTTTAGTACCATAGAGGGCCTTAGTAAATATCCCCCCCCCCCTTGGTTTTTCAGGGTAGTGTCTCAATCTAGCCTAGGCTGACCTGGAATTCACTGGAGTTCATGGCCTTGAACTCATGGTGATTCTCCTACCTCTGCCTCCTGAGTACTTGGATTAGAGGTGTGCCCCATCACATCTGGCTCCCCTCCCCTTTTCAATATTACATCACCTTATTTCTCTGAATAGTAGGAATGGGGAAAAAAGACCAGAAAAATATGTTTACAAACAAGGAGAAAAAGGTCTGAAGAGAAAGTTCATCGGTTAAAGGCACTTGCTTACAAAGCTTAATGATTTGGGCTCCAGTGCCTAGTACCCAGGTAAGCCACATGCCCAATGGGGTACATACATCTGAAGAGGCCCTGGTATACTCATATTCTCTCTCTCTCTCTCTCTCTCTCTCTCTCTCTCTCTCTCTCTCTCTCTCTCTCTCTCTTTCTCTCTCTCTCAAATAAAAAACAAGGAGAAAAAGCAGCTAATAAAAATAGGCCAACAATGACAGAAGATGAACTTAACTGGCCACGGCATTGAACCATCTATTTTAAGTCTTTTAAACAACCTCAAGAAAATAAAAGAAAAAACCAACAACAATTGACCATAGCAAAGATTAAAAAAAGAAATGAAAGCTCCAAAGAAGACTCAAATGAGGGCTAACGAGATGACTCAACAGTTAAAGGTGCTTGCTTGCAAAGCCTGATGGCCGGTACACAAAGTGGCACACGCATCTGGAGTTCATTTGTATCGGCAGGAGGCCCTAGTAGTATGCCCAGTTTCTTTCCCCCTCTCAAATAAATGATAATAAATAAAAAATAATAAAAGACTTAAATGAAACTTCTAGTGTTAAGAATACAATATGTAAAATGAAAAATCAGATAAAATAACAGAATTAAATATTACAGAAGGGAGAAGTCATGTTGATATCTCCAAGCAAGGAGGCCAGTGTCTTTGGATACTCAGCACTTGGGCATTTTCCAAGTTGCATATTTTGGGTTGGATACATTTCTCTATAATTATGGCTCCTAGATGGGGCTGCCCTTGGATTAACTCCGTGTGAATATGACTTTTAGCATGGGTAGTGAGCACATTGCTCTTTGTTTCTAACTGTGTAGACAATGGACGCTCGGTGCTGTCCACATTGAGTTCCTCGGTAGCTCTGCTAAGGAGCAAATGAAGTGTGTGCAAGATGAACATGGTAAAGATTGAAGGAGGGTCTCCAATTCTGCAGTGAGTTTTATGGATACGAGTCAAAGTTCTGTGATGTCTTTTAAAGCTTCCCTTATACTTAGATATTTGAAGAAACAACTTCAATCAAGTCCTAATAAACCCTTCATCAACCAGACAATTAAGAGACGATACTCTGACTTTTCTCATTAGTCTTTTTGGATTTCACAAAAATTTTGGACTTGTGGGTTTTGAGTTTTTAGATATGGAAAGTTTTGGATCACTGTTACGCTAAACTTTTTCTGTTGGCACAATCATCTATGCTACTTTTATATAGAAGAAAGTAATGCCAGCTATGTTTATGAATTTTTTTTTCCCATTGATGGGGATCAAACCCAGGGCTTAACGCATGCTAGGCAAGCACTCTGCCACTGAGCTACAGCCTCGGCCCTTGATTTTCTTTTGAGAAAGGATGTTGTTATTTAGCTCAGGCTGGCTTAGAACTCCCTATGCAGATCAGGTTGGCCCTGAACTTTCAATGTTTCCTTGTCTCTACTTTCTGAGCACTGTGGTTATAGGCATCTGCCACACACAGATGGATATAATTTCAGAAAAGACCCCACATGTGATTGCTGACATTCAGGACTTTGTAATATATAATTCACTTTCATATCAACTTTGCCCTCTCCTCATATCTAAGTGAGGTATTATTAGACCCTTGTAGGTTGCTATGTAGAAAACCTTGACCCTCAACTCATCCCCTGCTTCCTTCACCGTGTGCAGATAGATCCTTTGGATATTGCTGTAAACACAAGCCTTTTGGTTCACACCTGAAATCAGTTCCTAGG
This sequence comes from Zapus hudsonius, assembly GCA_004024765.1. Lineage (NCBI taxonomy): Eukaryota > Metazoa > Chordata > Mammalia > Rodentia > Dipodidae > Zapus > Zapus hudsonius. The sequence continues at coordinate 19,978 of PVHP010017823.1, read as the reverse complement.
AAAGACTTGCACTCACACAGATCTTTAAGTTTTGCCCACAGTACTAGCACAATAACTGAGTCATTATGACAACTGTGTTATTAGATCAAACACACATTACCATCTTTAAAAGTATTTATATTGTTAACATTTTGGTTGACATATATTCTAGAAGACCCCAGTTCAGCCTAGCGCCTAAGTGTTATAAGACCAAAGACAGAGGATTGCATAGAGTGAAAATTATTACATTTATGATGGAAGTGTGGCCCGGCATGGCTGCAAACCTCTGGAATCCCCATGGTCTGGGTCAGATAAACAAGCGTATTTATGGGTTAAGACAAAGGGAGTCTTCTTTAGCTCAAACCTGGTTTTTATTAAGATGATATCATAGGGTTAGAAACATCCCTAGAGCCAGAGTCTAGCGGTAAAGCTCCACATAGCTCTCTGGTGGGTTTTGTCTCTTCATAGTTAGCTGGTAAGCTAGGCAGGGAAACACAGCTGGAGTAAATCAAGGCATCATGGTAGCTCTGGCTCCAGATAGCCAATGCAATAAAGAGGAACTACATATTTTAAAAGGCACTGTATGACATTTTGATACTTATATCCATTGTGCAATGATAGAGTCAGGCTAACCTATCTTTGTGGAAAGAATGTTTAAAATCCACTCGTGACAATTTGGACATATATAATATACATTATTAATTACAGTTACCATACTATGCACTCGATCAGAACTTTCCTTATATAACTGAAGTTCTGACCAAGTGTTCCCTTTCCCTACCCACCCACTCACCACATTATCATTATCTCTAGCACACATTATCATTAAAAGCACACTAGGACTTCCCTCACTTCTCTTCCAATCTCAGGTAACCACTATTCTGTCACCTTCTGTAAGAATATCTTGTGGGAATGAGATCATTCAGTACTTTTTCTCTGCCTTCCTTATATTACTTAATGATCACCAGTTCCAACTGTGGTAAATGACAAAATTGAATTCTTTCTATAGCTGAAGTATCTATTTTCTTTATTCATTCACTGATAGGTACTCTGGTTACCTTTGTGTCTTCACTATAGTAGAGAATATTGCAAGGAACATGGAGAGAATAGCTATCTCTTCTGCATGCTGATTTCAGTTCCCCTGGATATATCGTTTAGGCTGGAGAGATGGCTCAGCGGTTAAGGCACTTGTCTGCAAAGCCTAACAACTGGGATTCGATTCCCTAGTACCCAAGTAAAGCCAGATGCACAAAATATTAAGCCCCAAATGGAATCATCATCCCTGAATGATTCACAGATGCACTCGAATGCTGAGTGGACTGTAACTACCCCAGCTGCAGTACTGTCTTTGCATTGTAGAATTTTTGCATTATTTGTAAATAATTCAACCACAACATGAAAATGCCACTCTCTAGCCAAAACCTGAAAATACAACGGAATATAGATTTTAAATCCCTTCTTATTTATAAGTAGTATGTATGCAAATAGCTGCAAGTGTTGATTGTGTGAGCCATGGTGGGTCTGCATTCCTGATTTTGCATACTGCACATATGGAATCCTCTCACAGCTTGCCACCAAGTACTGAAAATGAACAACATTAAAACATATCCATCCATAAGAATGTCTCCTCACCAAGTAAACACCGAATGATACACGTCACACTGAAATTGTGTTAATATGGACTACGTTAAAACCTACAACTTCACTATATATGAATTAACTATAGCTCTCCCTTTCTCTACCTCCCCTGCTCTCTGTGCCCACATCCACTAGTTCAGTAAAGGACACTCAGCATGTATCACTGAAATATTGCTTGATCGATTATCACAGGTCCGGGTCCATGGGTTAGTGGGGAAGTTGTAGCATGCGTCAACTCCCTGTTCATCCACGGAGCTGGGTGAGCAGAGGCTTAGAATAGCTGTGAGCCGAACGAGAGTTGAGGACTCTCGGGAAAATGCGGCAGTGGGCAGTTCTCATTTTATTGTATAGATAGCAGTTGTTTATATAGAGAAAAGGCAGAGGTAGAAGCATAGGAAACAAGGGGATTGGTAGGGGCAAGATCTGTGAGCATCTCATGACTTTGACTGGTAGGGGCCAGTATTCTTTGGATACCTATTTTGCATAGATAAATAGAGGGGGCTATGTGACTCTATAAATGTATACAGACATGTATAGAATGGTGATGTCAGCAGAGGAAATGTAACCTTATTGTTTAGGCTTGTTATTGCAGCTGGACTAAGTTTAGGCCTTGAGTTGCCTGCTTATCTCAGGGCACAGCTGTGGCCTGCCTGGGGGCTGGAATGTTCAGGATTGCTAAGATTTATAGGGGCCCTCAGACTTTGCCTCAACTTCCTTATCAGAAGGAGACAGTCCCAGAAGCCTGCCAGACTCAGCAAAACCCTACATCCTCCATGCCCCTTAGCAGGGTCTCACACACAGGCATTTAATTAAACAAAGAGAATCCTTTGGAATACAGACTGAGATTAGATAAACAATTTTTATATAGAATCACGAGGTATTCTCCTCCTGTTTGCCATAATGCCAAGAGAACATTACAGAAATAAGGAATGTGGTTTTTCTGCACCACACAGGTCAACTCGTATTCTCCAACTCAGTCAGGCTCATACATGCAGCACTGGTTCACGTAAATCTCCACAGGTACACACAAATTATGGATTTGAAATTCTAGAAACTATTATGGGACCCTAGCATACGCCATCCTAAAACAAATATTCTTTTTTGTTTGGTTGGTTTTATTTTCAAGGTAGGGTCTCACTCTAGCCCAGGCTAACCTGGAATTCACTAATGTAGTTTCGGGATGGCCTTGAACTCTCAGCGATCCTCCTACCTCAGCCTCCTGAGTGCTGAAATTAAAGGCATACACCACCATGCCCAGCTCTAAAACATATTTCTTTGGTACAATTTGAGATGACTATTCAGAGAAGCTATAGACACAAGTGAGGTTAGTGAGGCTATCCTTTTTGTGAAAGAAATTTATATCTAGGGCTAGAAAGATGGCCCGGTGTTTAAGGTACTTGCCTGCAAAGCCTAACCATCCAAGTTTGATTCCCAAGTAAGTACCCACATAAAACCAGATGCACAAAGTGGCACAAGCATTGGAAGATTACCGTGGCTAGAGGCCCTGGCACACCCATTCTCTCTTCTCTGCTGGCCAGGGTGCTTCTGTGAGCTGCTACTGGAGACATCATCACATGATCTGGCATCTTTCTTCTCCTCCCCTCACCCTCCCAAACCCCTGGCCATCTCCTTCCAGCAGCCCCACAACAATCTAGCTCCTCTCTTGAATCAGGTACTTTACCTATGACTGTCATGGTTATGCATGTTAACGACTTTGTAGGCTTATTTCCTCCTGTTAATCTTTCTACTGCTAGTTGATTTCATAGGCTAGGCTTATTGATCTTCTGAGAAAAAGCACACAGCTTCCATATGTTATGTCAGAAACAAGATATTGGAATATTGAGTGTACTTACATGGCAGTGAAATGTCAATGATACGCGCCTCAACTGTGCAAGATTACTGTAGAAATCTAATCATACAATTTAAAGAAATGCCTGCTGCCTTTATTAGCATTAACTACATTTTCCTCCCCGAGTGCTAATGTGAAAACAAAAAGACCACTTAAAACCAGATGCTAGCCTGCAAATTCTACTCATCACTCATGACGTTTCATATATACTTCTGTTTCTGAATTAAATCTTAAAAGTGTGAAGCTATGAGTCTTGCCTCAGTGCCAACCTAAAAGTTGGAAGGACTGCAGAGCTCCTAAGCATTGTAATTCGGGTTTCTGATAGCTCTGAATTAGTGCTTCCAGGAAGGCAGAGAAAAAATTCGAGCTTAAAGGGCAAGTGAATTTTGAGGAGGAGCAGACCAATCGAAGACAGAAACAGACTGGAAATGCATGTAAACCTGGAGCCTGAAAATGCCCTGATTCTTATCTCGAGCCTCTGGGAACAACAGATTTGTAGTTATGGTCATTCTAAATACCTATGAGAGGAGAGTTGTGCTGAAGTGAATTTCACAAATATTACCAGAGTTCTACAGCAAAAGCCCCGATTGTGGGAGTTCCAATAGGACAAGCCTGGCTACCAGTCTCCAGTACGATGGTGGAAAGCAGAGAAAGGAGATACTTTTTTTTTTTTTTTTTTTGAGATACATCTTACTATATAGCCTGGGTTTGGGTTTTAATTCACAATTCTCCTGCCTCAGCTTCCTAAGTACTAGGATTATAGACATGTTCACCAAACCTTCCCTGTCTTAAGGTTCCAAGGAAACATTCATGCGTTGGGTACAAGCTAAACCTTTTTAGTTAGTTGCCTGCAGTTTAAAAAACTAAAAGTAATCCTACAGAAAGTATGCCATTGAGGTATTTGCCTTAGCAGAATTTTGTGAGACGTCTTTGAATTTAAGGAGCCCAGTCTTGGTATAAGCTCAATGTGTGTATCTTACCATCTGATCTTCAGTGTACCCCATTTGCACTGAGATTTTAACATCTTGTTAAACTTGTTCTCATATCTTTTTAGATTTAGAATCCAGGATCTGCATTTTTAAGTATTTAATCAATTCAATTAAGGGCATGTCCCTTTGAGGAAGGTCATTTATGGGATCTAAATTTTTTTTATTCACGTTACAACCTTGACCTTCATGGTTACAAAGATTAACAAATCCTTTTATTTCAACTTCAAGTTGAAAACCTCCATATATTGTTTACAAGTTAATTTGATCTGCTGGTGTTTGTATCAAGCAAGCTCCAGATACATTTCAAGCACCACAGAAGTGGAACAGTCCAAAGAAAACACAGATCAAAGATTCTGACTGTACCACCCGGTGTGGTGGCGCACGCCTTTAATCCCAGCACTCGGGAGGCAGAGGTAGGAGGATCGCGTGAGTTCAAGGCCACCCTAAGACTACAGAGTGAATTCCAGGTGAGCCTGAACTAAAGCGAGACCCTACCTCAAAAAACAAAAAAAAAAAAAAAAAAAAAAAAAAAAAAAAAAGATTCTGACTGTTGAGAAATAACCCTGCAGCCTAAAAGGGAAAATAGAGCTATTCTACTGTCTAAATATATTGTGTCAAGAAAAAGGCTTGCATAAATTAATAGCAAGTGTGTAAGTCAAGCCAGCCGGTGGTCGGTGTGTGATTGGTAATGTTTAAATGGAGAAGATGATCAATGTGGGTGGCATTGTCTTTCTGCAAAGGGAGGTAGGACATGAGACACGTCTTCTTCTACACAGGATTCCATTCAAGTAGCCACTACATAAAGAGGAGAACTCAGAACAACAGAACACCTAGGGGAATGCTTGCAGATGCGCTCTTGTGTGTGAGGAAGCAGTCCTGAGTTTCTGAAGGGTATCCAAGGAAAGAACATGGTAGAAAAGCCATCCTGTGGAGTTACACATCCAACAAGCATGTTGTAAGGTTCTGAGGTAAAGCTAGCTCCTTGTCAGTTATCTTCCCAGTGCAAGAAGTAGATGGTAAGTAAGATCAAAGGAATGCTATAACTCTGGGCAAAAAGATTATAACCATATCCACTATCCTTAATGTTTAAGATAAAAAATGTGTTCAATTACTCTCCACATAGCCTTAGTATATTTCCTCCTGGGATTCCAAAGTCATTTCTACTGACAAGTGTATGACATGGATCCAGTAGTCCTGATGTCTTAAGAATATGTTATAGGAATATGTTACATTACCCTTCAGTGAATAAATTCAATGTGATGTTAGATAAGCCATGGTAGTTTATGGGTTGAGATCTGAATCTCACAATCCTTGTTTTATTGGAAAAAATTATGTTTGTATTTCAATACTATTTTGATGATTATGAATGGTAAAATGTGTGTTGTATGGAATGCCATGCCCCTGCTAAAGCATTCCTGAGGTAAAGGTGAGTTATTAGAACAGTGACAGAAACACTCATTGTGTGATGGTCATTTCCACAGGAAGCTCATTGAGACTCACCTGAAAACCATTCCCAGCAGTGCATTTTCAGATCTGCCCAATATTTCCAGAATGTAAGTCATTTATTTATATAAAGAAAAGTTTACAACTGTGACCTGACATTGTAAATGTGTTCTGTCAAGAAAATTTGCTTCATGTAGTACTTGCATAAGTTAATGGCATCTGCATTTTAAATGTATTTGAAAATGTTATGTAATACTTATCTTTGTTACATCTCCTCTTTCTAATTCTCTTATGACTTTTTTAAACCTAAAGCAAATTTATATTCATTTGGCCTTGACAAGTTCATCATTTTAATCTATTTTAATATATCTTAGAATGTGGCAAAAACAGAATCTACAGGTTTACATGCCTATTTCTAAACCATCCATCCTAGTCACTAACTGATTCACTTTTCAGCATTAATACAAATGTTTCCAGTTGATCTAAAATGTAGCCAATTAGGCTGGGGAAATCATTCAGTGGATAAAGCAAGAGTGAGACCAGGCTGGGATGTTCTGGCCCACAGTAATACCAGCCCTCAGGAGGCAGACATGGGACCCAGGGACATGCTGGCCAGCTAGGCTAGCCAATCAATGAGCTTAGGATTCAAGAGGCTCAGTAAAAAAAATAGATAATGATTGAGGTGCAGACAGGAAGCAGGTGAAGAAGCTCATATCATGTCCACAGGATCAGGCAGGGCAAAATGAACCATTGGAGGATGATTGAGATAAAGAAAAAGGACAGATTTTTTAGAAATAAGGGATAATTTATAACTTCAAAATTGATTGATCTGGAAGAAGCATAAATAAAGAATTGTATCCAAGCCAGGGGTGGTGGAATACACCTGTAATCCCAGCACTTGGTCATGAGCTCAAGGCCAGCTTGAGACTAAACAGTGAATTCCAGGTCAGCCTTGGCTAGAGTGAGACCCGACCTCAAAAACAAACAAACAAACAAAAAGAATTGCATCCAAGTTTCTGAGAGGGAGAGCCCTGAGATAGAAAAGAAGATTTTGTGCATTTGCTATTATAGAGGGGTAGGTGGTGAGTTAGGAATTCAGTTTGGGGCAAATGACATTTAAGGTAAATATGTATTAATTACACATTAACACATAGACATATTTTTAGTCACTCAACAAAAATCTATGCAGTCCCTGATATGTGCCATTTTATAAAGAGCTATTGATACCTTAGGAAATCAACAAACAAAAATCCAAACTCCTATGGAAGTTATATTCAAATGGGAGGAAACAGATGATGAGCCTAAAACAAAATATGCTAGTAAATTATATGCTGCTTTAGAAATAAAGAATACCTGTGGGAAAAAGGAAATTAAGTAGAATAAGGAGCATTGGAAGCTCTGAGTGTGGCGGGCACTCAGGGGAGTGATATAAAGACTAAGAACTGGAAGTCCTACTCAGGTAGGTGTCACTGAGAGTCGGGGAAGCTAATGAGTGAAGAAAGATCAGTCGTATAGCATGTGGTCCCCGAGGAAGCAGGAGAGGCCAGCAAACAAGCCAAAGCTACTGACATGATGATGTAGGAAGATGATCAGTCGCTTGCTCCATTGTAACTTGCTCCATCATAACAAGAACGTGATCACACAAACAAGGCTGGTGCCAGTAAAATAATGAACTTCTTGGTGGGGGACTTAAGGAATTCCCATCTCAGGTTTCCATCCCTTCTACACATTCCTGAAAGTTTATATACTAAGACTGGTTGGTTTTGGGTTGACAAAATTAGAAATATTATCATTTGAAATAAAAGTGTTGGCCGTAAGAGAAGGGTTGACTGAGAAAGACAGGACATTGGGGAAGATTTGAAAGCTCCACTGAGTCTTTCTCCAGGGGACAGGTATGGATTGGCCAGTCTAAATGTTCCCTATCATTTTCAGAGCACTTAATTTAAGGGTTAGTCCTATTTGCTCCTGTTACTATGAGTTCCTCAAAGCTACAGAACAAGTCTGGTTTATCAATGTCCCAAAGGATGTCTGACATAGTCACTGCTCAATAGATATTTATTGAATGCATATACATTCATAAATAATATTGAAAGATACAGCATGTCTCAAAGGTGGTGGGAAGATTACCAGGGTGACTCTAGGTTTTCCTGACACAGTAAAAATTTCCACCAATTATTCTGCTATAATTATTAATGGAACAAAAATATCCTAGTTTATATAATAAAGTATATAATTATAGTGTCAGTTGCATAAGATTTGCTTGTCAAAAAGAAAGTTGAAGAATACATGATATTTAATTTTTTTAAATAAAACATGAGGTACTGGAGAGATGGCTCAGCAGATAAAGGCACTTGCTTGCAAAGCCTGATGGCCTAGGTTCAATTTCCTAATACCCAGGTATAGCCAGATGCACAAACTGGTGCATGCATCTGGAATTATTTGCAGGTGCAAGAGGCCCTGGTGTGCTCTTGCTCTCTCTCTCTCTCTTTCTCTCTCTTTCTCTCTCTCTCTCACTCTCTCAAATAAATAAAATTTAAAAGAAATAAGCAAAAATGAGATGGAGTAAGCAGAGAGTCACCAATTTAATCCCATGGGATAAATGGTGTCTATATGTTGTGTCTACAACCAACCAAAGACACAGCTTCAGTCCAACTCCTTTACCAGCCTAGAGAAACTAGAACTTCAGTCTAAGGATAATGGATGAATGACTAGCCCTCTAAAACTTTTAGGGAGTCTCATACTTCCCGTCCATGAAACCCAGTGGAAAATTTGGAGCAAAGAATATGACGCAAATTTAGGGAAGCCAGTTGTCAGCTTTCAGAATGTTGCTTTCAACCCCTTACTGTCCATAAACAGGAAATTGATCCTTTGGAAAGTGTTCCACTATCTCCTCTATGTTAGAGATATGATATTTTCATCAAAACAATTTATATAATGTTGCTTATTCACAAGAGAAAAGGGATGGGAAACCTGATAAATCAAAGAATGTTTGTTTAGAGAATAAGTAATTCAAAACATAAAGCTCAGGGTCACTAGAATACTCAAAATAACTATGTTGAAAAATAAACTCAAGATGAAATAATTGATGCTCTGCTTATGAACAGAGTTATCAAATTATAATCACCTAGATGTTCTTGAAAACTTATCAGTATTTGTGTTATCTCACATAAATTTTGAATTAATGACCTGGGCTGGGTCTTGAACATCTGTGTGTTTTTAAGCCCCCCAGGTAATTCAATTATATGGACATGGATGAGAATTTCTGCTGTGGCTATGACAGACATTCTCCATTAATCATTAATTTCTCAAGTGTCCTGGAAGTTCCTCTCAGTAGAAAATGATCATTGACTTTATGTGCATTAGTCATTCCATTTCAACATGGAATGTGAGGAAACTATTTGAAACATTACTGCTTATATTCATGGCAGCTTGTGTCTCTCCTCTTTTAGTAGTTATTTGAGTTATCTTTTACTTAACAAGTTTAAGACAACGAATGAATTTTTAGCCCCATTCAAGATCAAAAAGATAGGTCTTGAGAGAATACGTAGTCACCACCCCATGGAATGTCCAGAATTCATCACCTGTGAAAATACCTTTCTCATCCCATGCTATTAGGTACTATATTAAAATGCTTCCTTCTTTGCTATTTTGAGTGATGTATTTACTCATCCATTCATTTGCACATTTACTGAGCACATATTTATTAAGCATCTAGGACATGCCAAGTCCTAGAAGGACACTTAAAATTCAATGGTCAAAACTCAAAACCAGACATAGGGGCTGGGGAAATGGCTCACTGGGTAAAGTGCTCACCATGCAAGCATGGGGACCTGAATCCCAATCTCCAGCACCCACAATCAGATGCTGGGTGTGGGGGTGCAGGCCTATACTACCAGCTCTGGAGAGGTAAACACAGGAGGCCCTGCAGGCTTGCTAGCTAACTTGGCTAGCTGATTTAGCGAGCTCTGGGCTCAGTGAGAGACCTCATCTCAAGAAACTAATGTGGAAAGTGATCCAGTAAAACACCCAATGTTAACCTTTGACCTCTACATACACATACATATGTGCACCTCTATGCATACACATACTCTCACACATAAACACACACAAAAAAAGACACAAGCCTCCATTTCAGGCGACTTAACGTCTACTGAGATAACATAAATCAAATGTCAACCAAGCAATTGGAAAAGTTCATGGTGACAGTGAATTGAAGGAGAATCTCATAGTGCTATGAGGGTGTCCCGTGAGGACTTTAACCTCAATAGGAAACTGGGAAAAATCTCCTGAAGAAAGTGACATTTGAGACCAGAGATGAACAGAACACAAAGTATCAAGGAGTGGGGGTGGCTAAGGCGGTCACTCAGTGGTTAAAGGTGCTTGCTTGCAATGCCTACTGGCCCAGGTTCGATTCCCCAGTACCCATTGAAAGATAGATGCCCAAAGTGACACATGCATCTGGAGTTCATTTGCAGTAGCAAGAGGCTTGGTATACCCATACTATTAAGTAAATAAAAATATTTGTTGGGCATGGTGGTGCACACCTTTAGTCCCAGCATTTAGGAAGCAAAGATAGGAGGATTGCCCCGAGTTTGAGGTCAGCCTGGGATTACAGTGTGATTTACAGGTCATCCTGAGCTAGAGTAAGACCCTCCCTCAAAAAATAAAAAAGAAAAAGAAAATGAAAATTTAAAAAAATCATTATTGGGAAAGTTGAGGTATCTGGTGTCTGACAATTGTAGTTAGGGAGACACATGGGTGTTGTTTGTTACATGACATGGGAAGTCTACAATAAAGAAGTTGTATCAAAAATAGTATTATGGAATTCACTACTTTCTACCTTTTCTTATATTTTTTTGGTAATTTCAGCTACTTATCTATAGATGCAACTCTGCAGCGGCTGGACTCGCATTCCTTCTACAATTTGAGTAAAATGACTCATATGTAAGTATAAGAAATGAGCAGAATGTTCAAACCACAGCCACCCTGGATGGATCATTTTGGGGCTCCAGATGGCACTGTGGTTTCTGGGTCATGGGTCATGGTTCATCACTTGTAAAAGGCAAAAGATTTAATGCTCTGAAGAGAAACCAGAGTATACATCACTTGTATGCACAATCCGATTCTTAACTTGCCCTCACATCCATCCTAATTACTTCTCGTTTCCATGGTTGGGAAGTTAAAGATAACACAAGAAGTCCTGCTTATCAGCTGTTTTCTATGACTGTTTCTGTTCCTCTTTTTCTATTACTACAGTCTCTGATGCTTTTATTGATCTGAATGTCAGTGAACACAATGTGTACTGGGTCATTAATATATACCTAGCTGATTCCAAAACTGGTGCAAGACTCTGCAAAGCTGACAAATTGTTCTTAATTAAGGAAGAGAATAGGACCCAGGTTATACAGGAATGACGTCAAGACCTCCAGCTCTGCATTGGCTCAGCATTGGGCTTGAGCACTAGCTCTCTACTTAGCCTGTGGATCAGTAATACACTTATCTTCTCTAACTTTCTTGGTTTTATCGAGACAGGATCTTGCTCTGAGGCCCCAGCTGGAGCTGTGGTCTTCCAGACTTTGCCTCCCAAGGACTAACATAGGCATGTGCAACCAGCCTGGCTTCTTCGCCTCTTTCTTTGGTTGTAATGAATGTAGAACTACAGGCTGCATGTGTGCACTTAACACAGTGTCCAGCACGACACACTAACCGATACACTTCAGAAGCAGGTGTTCTGGGTTTTTTTGTTTGTTTTGTTTATTTGTTTTCATTTTTTCAAGGCAGGGTCTCACTCTAGCCCAGGATGACCTGGAACTCATTCTGTAGTCCCAGGCTGGTCTCAAACTCACAGTGGTCCTCCTACCTTGGCCTCTGGAGTGCTGGGATTAAGGCATGCACCTTTCTGTTTTTATTTCTCTAGTACATGACAATCTATATGAAGTTTTATATTTCATTATTTTGAGTGAGCTTCTTATAACAAAATATCTAAGATAATTAAGATATAAAGAGGAAAGGTTGATTTGGGCTCAGAGTTTTGGAGATTCCAAATCAGGGGGTAGGTGGGGACATTGTTTTAGGTCACTAAGGAGGCAACACATCATGGTGGAAGCATGTGGAAAGTATTAATTACTCATTTTGTGAGCCAAGGAGAAAAACAAAGACAGAAAGAGACCGGAATCCCACGATCCTATTGAAGAGTGTGAACACAATGGCCTTACACTAACTCCCAATGGTGACACCCTGAGGACCGAGCATTTACTATAAACTAAGATGCTCCCATTGTTTTGAACTGTAGCCACTTAAAATTAGCCCAAGGGGTGAGTTGGCTCAGCAGTAAAAAAGTGACTGATTGCAAGACTTCTGGCCTGAGTTCAATTCCTGAGCACCTATGTAAAGCTGTACTCAAAGTATGATACATGTCTGTAATACCAATGAGCCTATGCAATGGGCAAGAGAGCCAGGAGAAACCGGAAGCTTCTCAGGCCAGCTAGACTGGTGTACACACCGCAGTAAATATACCAAGAGAGACCCTGTCTAAAGCAAGTTGGAAGGACAAACACTCTGAGCTTGTCCTCAGATCTCCACACATGTACCCATATGCACACACACACACACACACACACACACACACACACACACACACACACACACACACACACACTTTGTACCCAATCTACACATAATTTCAAAGTTGAAAATAAAATTAGCTGATCCTGGGGAGTGACTGAGAACTAGCCTTTAAGCTAATCTTCTTGTTCAATCTTCTGCTGTTTAATCACCTGTTGTAGTTACCTTCTTGTTGCTGAGATGAAGCACCTGACCAAAAACAGCTGATGGGAGAAATGTTACTTATTTTAGCTTACAGTCTCCAGGAGAAGCTTCATGATGGCAGAGGAAAATATGGCAAGAGCAGAGGCTGGACATTGCCTCTGTCACAGCAGGTGGAAACAGCAACAGGAGAGTGAGCCAAGATCTAGCAAAGGGAAGCTAACGATCACACCCATCTTACCGAAACACACTGCTCACAAACAGGCATTGGAGACAGAGTAGATAATCATATTTACTTTATGTCAAAAGGGACTCAGGGAATAACTTCCAAAGCCTGAGCCCCCAAGTCACAGTCACTCAGGGCATTTATAGGCAACTCAGTGTGATTTCTAACCTATTCTATTTAAATTTTAAATAAAATTAAAATTTTAAATTTTAAATTTTCTGTCTATGTGACTAAGGCCATGGGCATTAAATTCTTTAGCAGTACGCATGCTTGCAGAAGCCAAAAAGCAGTTAGGTTAGGGGTCTTTCATAGGCAGGTGCATTTTGAGATAAGGTTTAGCAATAGAATAAGTTTTATAAGCAGTCCAATTTTAAGACAAAGCACAAGGGTTTTATTTCCTCCTTGGCCCTGGCTTCCTGCCTCACCTATAAGTCTGCCCCCAATAGCACACCTCCTCTAATAAGGCTTCACTTTCCAAATTGCCATTAGCTGGGAACCAAGCATTCAAAACACATGAATTTATGGGGGCTGCCTAATTCAAACCACCACATTCTACCCCTGGCCCTTATAAACTGATAACCATCATGATGTAAAATGTAATGCATTTAGCTCAACTTTAAAAGTCCCCATAGTGGGCTGGAGAGATGGCTCAGTGGTTAAGGCACTTGCCTAAAAGCCTAACGACCCAGGCTCAATTCCCCAGTACCCATGTAAAGCCAAATGCTCAAAGTGGTACATGCATCTGAAGTTTATTTGCAGTGGCTAAAGTCCTTGGTGCACCAATTCTTTCAGCCTCTCTTCTGTCTCTTTATGCTTGCAAATAAATCATATGTATATGTATGTATATGCACATATACCCATAGTAACATCCCCATAGTCCGATGTCTCTTAACTGTTAGCCTGTAAAACCAAAATAACATAATGGCACAGAGTAAACATTCATACTGCAAAAGACGGCATTAGGCATAGCAAGGAAATATTGAACCATACAAGATCTGAAATAAGCAGTGCAAACATCAAATCCTATAGCTTCAAGTCTGACATCTCTAACCAGTGGCAAAGTCTCTGGATTTCCAATTCCACACCTCCAACTGGGCTGCTTACAGTCCAGGGAACAGTCCATCCTGAGCTAGCAACAATCCTTGGCAGCTGTCCCATAGTCCAAGCAGCTCCTGTGATCTTCCCTGCAACCCACAGTTAATCCACATGGCTCCTTTGGGCCTCCACACAAACATTCCAACAAGCCTGCCTGACAATGCCCAGTGGCCATTTCCAAAAAACAAACATTATTGCAAATTCAATGGCCCTCTCTTTCCTGCATTTGTTATATTCCCATAGTACCAGGTGGGATACCAAATTGGTTAATCCAGCCAGAAATAAAGCTGATTTTGAAGAGCAAGAAATCCCAATTCAACACTCTGGGCTGCTACTTTCAAGAGTCAGCATTCTTTCTTCTGTCCCAATGCAGAACAACTGGCCCAAACTCCATAGTTGTAATGTCTCAAACAACTGCAGCTGAATGGGCACTGTCCCCAACCTGAAACGTTCATTTCTGGTCTGTGTCATATCCTTCTGCTCACACCAGTCTGTTTCTACACAATGCAGCCCTGCACAAATTCTCAGGGCACAGGCAAGCAGAAGGCAGCAAGCCTCTCACACAAACTGCCTCTAGCCCAGTCCCAACAAAGTTCTTTCTTCCCCTCACAAGCCAAACCTCATTATTCCATAGTTCTTACTGCATTTAGCCTTTCCATTCTGACCAGAATGGTCTGTCAAATTCTGCTTATAGCACTGAAAAATGTCTCTTAGTCAAAGGTTTCAAACCTTTCCACATTCCTCCCACAAATTAGTTCCAAAAGCCAAAAGCCCCATGGTCCAGTATTTAGCAGCAAAGACCCCACTCTACTGGTTACAATTTTCTGTTGTAGTTACCTTCTCATTGCTGATATTAAGCATCCAACCAAAAGCAGCTGATGGGAGGAAAATTGTTTATTTTTGGTTTATAGTCCAAGGGGAAATGTAATAGTTAAATTTTGTTGTCAACTTGACCTTTTTGGTTATCTTGGGTGGGTCTCTGATGTTGTTCTAGGGAAGGCAACTCTCTCAGTAGGGGGCAGAATGTAAGGAAGCTCAGGAGAGTTAGAAATGAACATACCTTGCTGGGAGGGCAGTGCAGGAAGGAAATTCCAGAGACTCAGGAAGCCAACAAGTCTGGGAGAGGGTTGCAAGACCCCCATCCTAAGGCTGTATAAAAGGGAAAGAAGTCTCTGCCTCCTGCCTGCCTGTTTGCTGTTGTATGTGTGGTACTGATGATGGGTTTTTCGCTCTCTGCTTAGACCTGTGAAAGGGGAGCAGCCTCTTTCTTTGTTATGGAACTTGCCCTGGATCTGTAGCTTCAATAAATACTTTGCTCCCATAACTGAGCCTGGTTTGGAGATTCATCCCAGTGGCATGTGGCTGACTCCTACAGAAAGCTTCATAATGGCAGGGGAAACATGCCATGAGCAGAGGCTGGACTTCACCTCTGCCGCAGCTGGTGGAAATAGCAGCAGGAGAGTGAGCCAGGCTCTAGCAAAGGGAAGCTGGCTATACCACCACAGCCCACCCCCAACAACACAACTCCTTTAGCAAGGCTTTACCTCCCAAACTGCCATCATCTGGGAACCAAACATTCAAAACACATGAGTTTATGGGGGACATGTGATTGAAACCACCACACAGCATTTAGACAGTATTACATTTGTATTTCTTAAAAGTTCATGCATGCCATCTAGGATTCCACGCTTCTCTTTGGATATCTCATTATTTAAGTCAATCTCCTTGCCATATACTATTTTTGTTTGTTTGTTTGTTGGGGTTTTTTTGTTTTTTTTTGTTTTTTGTTTTGTTTTGTTTTGTTTTGTTTTTCGAGGTAGGGTCTCGCTCTAGTCCAGGCTGACCTGGAATTCACTATGTAGTCTCAGGGTGCCCTTGAACTCACGGAGATCCTGCTACCTCTGCCTCCCAAATGCTGGGATTAAAGGCGTGCACTACCACGCCGGGCTATCCATATACTGTTTTGAAATTGACAGAGTCACAGACAAGAGTTCTCTCAGACAAACAAAGCTGTCCTTGAACTTCCTCACTGGGTGGAAACTCCAGTCAGAGAATCGCACAGTCTGGAGGGGTGCCTGTCTTTTTTATTAGAAAAAGTACATGTGTTCAGTTTCCAGGTTATAGGTGAAGGTTCAAATAGCAGTAGCTAATTAAGGAACACTAAGTAAGTACATCTCTGGGAAGGCACATCTATCCACTGTCAAGGTTATAGGCAAAAGGTAGGTAACTAATTAGTGAGTAAAGAGAGTACATCTGGGGATTGTTTCTAAGAGATAATCATCAAAGCAGTTTATACTTGAAAGAGATCGTGAACTTATCCTATCTAAAAGAAGACAGGGAGGAATGAGAGTTGCCAGTTCCATGTGCAGGGGTGGCAGGAAAATTAATATAGCCAATGTGTCAGCCTTGTTAAATAGAAGAGGAGAGAATATATAAAAACAGAATACAGCAGAGTAATGAAATGCATCTATTGCTGGGGATTTGTGCTGCACCAGCAAGGCAGACGTAGAGTGGGATAAAAGTTCAAATTTGAATCCCAACGTGAAATCTCTTCACTCCCCTTGACTCTGCAGGAGGCTGGCACTTTGCTACACTGAATACTTGGAAGGCCTCAGTAGCAAAATTTTCAACCATCTCCTGCCTTGGTCTCTTTTGCTCTCCTAATGGCAAATTTAGAATCCAGGACTCTTAAACCGGGCGTGGTGGCGCAAGCCTTTAATCCTAGCACTCGGGAGGCAGAGGTAGGAGGAGTGAGACCCTACCTCAAAAAAACAAAAAAGAATCCAGGACTCTTGTTCCCCAAGATGGGTCACAGAAACTAGAATTCCTCTTCCCCAAAGATAGCTATAAATCCTAGAAATATTTTTCTAACCTTCCTGCAACTTTCTGTTTTGCAATTAGACATAAAAAGAAAAATCTCCTTGGCTTATCAGTTCTGGTAGCAGATCATAATACCCTTGTTCCTGAGAATTCCTGCCCTCTACCTGGGAGGAAAGAATGCTATACAGATGAGTCAAGGGCAAGGGCTATCTGAATGGACTGGTTTTACTGGGTTTGTGCCCTCGAGATATTGCCTGCAGGCCATGCTGGTCCCATCACAGATCACACCATAATCCTGTCCAATCACATCTCTACCTAGTCTTCATTCTGCATTTCTGATGAAGGCTGCCCTGACATGTAAAACCTTGATTACATAAACATGCTTTCCTCTTGTTCACCGGCCTTTTATTCTAGGAATGTTGACCATGACCTTTATGATGGGTGAGGAAAACTGTCACATCTTTTTTTATGCCTAATTTGTAGGTGAACCTGCCTTTGGCTTCATTATCACCCTTTAATTTTCATTCTGTTTGGCTTGATTTTTACTCATGAACTTGAGAGGTTTAGAGTATAGGTAAACATCTCTAAGGTTCAAGGTCACGGTCAAATGCCTTGATGTAACGTTTACTGGATAATTTACTTGATAATTAATTATGAAGTGGGGGGAGTAGGGTAATGAAGGAAATTAGTAGCTGGAGAGCTTTCTAATGACAGGAGAGTTAGTGCCTTTATTTCTCCTGTGTTGGCACAGGCCCGTAATCCCAGCATCCCAAAGGCTATGCAAGGAAGATCACTAAATTTGAGGCCAACCTGAGCTATACACTGAGACCCTGTCTCTAAAAACAAAAGGATGAAGATACAGCTTGGTGGTGGTGCAGCACTTGTCTGCACATGTAAAAACCAGGGTTTTATCTCTACCACGGAGAGAAAAAAAAAAAAAGCACCCAGTCTCTTTCTTTCCTCCAGTTTTCCACAGCTGAATCTTTAAATCAGAAAAATTCAATAAACTACAATTTCTCCAGCACAAATAAATAGCTCAACTCCATAGAAAATCTACTTAAGGAGGCTTCTCTGGAACTGCATATTTTATATTTCTAAAATATATAATATAGCTTGGCGTGGTGGCGCACACCTTTAATCCCAGCACTCAGGAAGCAGAGGTAGGAGGATCACCATGAGTTCAAGGCCACCCTGGGACTACATAGTGAATTCTAGGTCAGCCTGGACTAGAGTGAGACCCTACCTCGAAAAACCAAAAAAAAAAAAAAAAAGATAAACTATATAATATAAATATATATATGTTGTATATATTAATTTTAAAATCAGGAACATTCAATATACTCCAATTTCTCCAGCATAAATAAATAGTTCAACTCCTTAGAAAATCTACTTAAGGAGGCTTCTCAGGAACTGATTATTCTAGATTTCTAAAATATAGAATCTAAATATATATACATATATATAAATTTTAAAAGTAATAACATTCAATAAACTCCAATTTCTCCAGTACAAATAAATAGGTCAACTCCATAGAAAATCATACTTAAGGAGGCTTGTTTGGAACTACATATTCTAGATTTCTAAAATATAGAATATTAAACACACATTATGGCCTTGATTTTGAAGGTTAAGAAGAGTTGTATATGCTTTATAACAGTTTATGGGGCAAAATAAATTTTAAAAGTTGCACCTTGCTCCCAAATCTATATACCAGAAATGGTCACAATTAACAGTGTGCTCTGTATTTAGAGAATGTTATCCATGCCTATTGTATTTGCTTGGGCAACCAAATCACTATAAGAAATAAACCGAAATAGAAATACGTAACAGCCCTGAGCTTTATTTAGCAATGAAGTGAGCTTTATTTCTTGCTCAGGAAACAGTCTGGGACAATGAGCAGGAGACCCCCCATGGGGGTGTCTATGCCTCTCTACTTATTAATGTCTCTGATAGGGTTAGCGTGGGTGTCTGTGTTCCCTCTCTTTTGGGCAGATCTACTGACAGTCCAGGCCCACTCCACTCCTTTCTATTTTTTTAATTTTTAATTTTAATTTTTATAACATTTTTATTGGTATATAATTATATATATATATATTAACAAAACAATATGCTCAGTATAGTAAGTTATTGGAGAAAGCCCCTTAAAAACCAGGATGACAGCCGGCGACGTGGTGCACACCTTTAATCCCAGCACTGGGGAGGCAGAGGTAGGAGGATCACCATGAGTTCAAGGCCACCATAAGACTACATAGTGAATTCCAGGTCAGCCTGGACTAGAGCGAGACCCAACCTCAAAAAAAAACAAAAAAAAAAAAAAACAGGATGACATTCCCCTTTATGCATTAGATATTTCTCCCCCACCTCTTCCGAAAATTTCCCTCAGTCTTGGTCGCACCACTCCTTTCTTCCCAAGAGGTTCTTTTTAAATCACCTTTGAGCGAGTGTTGAACTATCTTCTTTTACCCTCTTTCCCTACTTGTGGTATTTCTTAGAGTTTTTTCCTTCTTTACGCACCCCACGCAGGAAGTCTATCTCCTCTTTTGTGTTTCCCCCTCTCCTGGCACAGTCCTTTCCTCTCTTCATGATCTGGTGGAAGTTGGCAGCCTTATGTAACCAACGGTTGGGAACAGTCAGAGCTCACCAGTGTGGGTTTCATTCCCTTTTATTGTGACATTTGCTCAGGCTATTCAATCAAGTCCCCTTGTTCAAAAATGGTCTTTGATGGAGCAATTCTCCAGCCAGCAAAACACACTCAGTGTGGAAGCTCTCCTACTTCCCAGAGCCAAGAGTCTACCTCAGATCCATCTGAATACTCACCAGTAAGAATCACAGCTCAAACCTCCTGTGCAAAGGAAATACTCTAGAAAGCACTGTTCGCCTGAGAAAGCAGAGACAAGGCAGGAGGGCCATAAGAAAACAGCCAGTAACTCCATTTGGTGCAGGACAGGGAATTCCACAGATACAGAAGGTTCAGTTTTAAAAGTAGGGTGAAACTTAAAGGCTGCTTTAGAGTCTTCCTAACGTAAGTGTCTAATTAAGAGCTTAGAATTAATGAATATAACAAGGTGAAGACTTGGAAGGGAGAAGTTCTAAGAACCTGGAAATGGAAATGGTTGATACCTTCTGCTAAAACATTGATATTTTTATCAAGACATTCTTATAATAAGCATTAAA
>PVHP010017822.1:0-33962 GCA_004024765.1 Zapus hudsonius | reverse complement strand
AATCATTTTTTAATTATGTTTAATTTTAATTAATTTAAATAGCCATTCATGTCCAGTGGCTACTTTGTTGGATACCACAGCTGTAGAGTATAAAATTACAAAGAAAAAAATTGACCATTTTAATCATACTCAAATAATGGATGACAAAAAACCTTTAATCAATACTGTTTAAGATTTTTGTCTTAAAATTCTTAAAAATGATATTTCCTAGTAGGTAAATGATAAGGAAAGTGTATTTTTAGAACATATCTAGAAAATGAGCTTTAACACTCATTTCGAATAATTGAATCTCCATGAAAATTCAATTATGCATTACATAATGAATCAGATATTCCATAAACATATTGAAAGAATTAGTGAGGATAAAGTGTCTTATTTAATGATTCCACCCACATGAAATTGCCTTCTACTTAAATATTTTCCTAGCGTGGATCCAGATTATATTCATACACTTTCTTCTCTAAAGACATTTGTAGTTATCTAGAAACTGAGTGTATTTCCTATTGGTTAGGAATTAAATTATAATTTTTTAAGAAACTGAAAATGACTTTTTGTGTCTGACAGTTTTGCGCCTGATAGCTGCATGACAAAGAGATTATTTTATGGCTTTTAATTATGTGGGGTAAATATCAGACTGATGATTTTCAAATAATAAAACCTTTGTGAGGAATTAGAGATAGGTATACAATATCTTTCTAGTGGTCTATCAGATAGTCTATAAGACTTCTATATTTGAGATTTTATCAGTGAGTGAAATAGCAGTGATTATATCACATAAGTACAAGTTGTGCACATGTGTAGCCTGGAAATTATCACAGTACTACATCCTCTTAAATTAGCTGTATAAATTTTCTTGGGACTTTGTTATGGACTAAGTATCAGAAATAATCGTGATACTCATTTTGATGGCTGCTAAAATGTTGGATAATTTGTATATTGTAGATAGTAAATATATGCACAATGCTATTATTTTGACTTCAGCTACTGTATATTATATACCCATTTAAAATATAAACATACTTACTAGAGTGCTAAATCTTGCAATTACACCACCAACTCAACCTTGTTTTTATTCTACTTATTTGCTCAGTCTAACTGAATGGACATGTTCAATTGATAATAAACTTCTCTTCATAAATAACACTATTTTGATGGCCGTGTGTGTGTGTGTGTGTGTGTGTGTGTGTGTGTGTGTGTGTGCGTGTGCGTGTGTGTTTGTGTGTGTACACACTTTATGAAGAATCAAATATTTCTTGCTCTGTCATCTAAATATATAAATTTTTGAGATGGTATTTGTTTTCACATAAGTATACCTCAGCTTCATAAGTATTCAGAGTAGAAGCATATGCTTCCACATCCAACATAATTGTTTTTTAATTACACAGCTTTCTCCAATTACTCAGCAAAATTATATAAATCTGATTAGAGGAGACAAAATCCAAGCTTTATTATTGAAACCCATGCATGAATTAAATAACTATAGACCTCCTTAGCATGGTATACTTGAAAGCACAGCCAGAGGAGAACTACATAAGTAAGTAGAAGATTTAGAATAAATTAAAATGTTTCTTTCATAAAGGTAGCAGCATTTAAGTCTCAATTCCCCATTTAGATGATTGGTCATCATTTTGAAGTTCTCTCACAAACATTACATTTTAATTCCATATTAAATTTATTATTTTAAGATGAAGTTTAAATATGAGTGTTGTTTGTATAATGAATGAGTGAACTTTGGAACATGGAAATTTTTTAAACAAAATAAAAAATATGTATTTTAATTTTGTCCAAACTCATATTTACATATATATAAAATCCTGCACTATTTTTTCTGTGGAATAAAATTGAACCTTTTATCTTCTAGACCCAATAATAAAATTTTATTTTGAAATTTCAAGAGACAAATATCAATCAAAAGAAAAATAGTAAATAGCTATTCACTTTTCCTAAATAAGATAACTAGTACACAGGCAATGTTTTAACTGCCATGGGCAATGTTTTACACTTTGGCAATACAAGTATGTGAGTGTTTATGGATATAATATGACACTACTGATTATCTTAATATGTACTTTCTATTAATAGTAAAATAACATTGAACAAATTCAAATATTTGATAGCCACAAATTATGCTCACTTTTTCAAGTGATTAAAATGTATGCAGGGTAGTGGTTAGATGGCTGGGTCTGTAAAGTCCTTATGTTACAAGCATGAGGACCAGAGCACAGACCCTGCAGCATCCACACAAAAAGCCGCACACTGACATGCTCATTTCCAGCAGTAGAGAAACAGAGATCAGGGTCCTTGAGACAAGTTGGCTAGCTAATCCAGCCAATTATGGGAGTTCCGGATTCAGTGAGAGATCCCTGTCTCAAAAACGCTGCAGAGTGACTGAAAAGCGTACCCAACATCAGTCTCTGGCTTCCACAAGAATGCACACATATGTGTACACACACACATACAAACACACATCCATGCACACCACACACATTGCTAAAACTTGCAAGGAAACCAACATTCTGTTTTCTGGGAGAAAGGGGAAACACTGTAAGACTTGTGTATATTCCCTCTACTTTGTGATATACATTGTCACAGACAATATACATTGTCTGACTTCCCTTGGCAGCTCTGGTGCTTGCCATCTCCACAGAGAGAATTCAGGTGATAAAGTGTCAGAGAGATGGCTGGCCGTCTCTGCAGAGTAGATGATAGCACACTCCCAAGGGGTGAGAGTAGAAAATGACTGCAGGGACCTTGTTCCAGCTCACATTTGAGGTTGGCTTTACACTATCTCCAGTCTCTAGAACAGAAAACTACCTGAAAGACAATTTTGTGTCCAGGTGATTGATAGGCTTATTACAGGGGGACGTGATAATGTGTCCTTGTTCTTTATGCATAAAGCCTCCTGCACCATAGTAATCTTAGAAGATTTAGAGTTCCTAGAGCCCCCAAGTTTAGTGAATAATGTCTTTTGGGGCAGTTCAGGAGAGCATGCCAGCTCCTATGGTTAGCAGTTGCTCAGCTTCTATTCCTCTGACCTAACTAGAGTCCTGCAGTTCCAGTAGTTGGTTTTACCAACCGTTGGTTATGCAGAAGGAGTCTAGTGACAACAGCTTCTAATCCTGCTCATAGCTAACAAGAAAACTACCAATATTGATATTTTTAGCCAGAAAATGTTTGTGTCCTTTATTTAATCAATTCTTCAGTTCTCTGTAGACACCAAATAGGTTTCTTGCAATTTAATTCATTTTGGATACTGCCTATCTATACACAGTTAGCATCAGAGCCTTCCATTTACAGGCTCCGTTCCACAAGACTGCTCCTTACTTCAGAGGCCAGTAGCAAGTGGTGGAAACTGTCTGACATGACTGCAAATTAGAAATTCTTATATTTGCCTTTTGGAGGCTTGATAGTTGTCACAGAACAAAAACAAAATGGAAACTTATCAGAAAACTGTTCACTTGCTAGCTTCTTTATTCTAAAGGGATTCGACTCAGTAAAAGCCAGTGGAAGAGATATAGGGCAGAATATTGAGGATTAGCACAGATATTTGATGCTGTCACTGTGCCACCCTCCTACACTTATCATTATCATCCGTCTTCTTTTACTTTTTGTGAAGGTTTTCTTCAGAACAATTTATTAAGCTATTTGCCATAAGTGAGGAACTCAAAGTCCAGCTATTCCTTCTTCTCCATAGGACAGGTACTGGGACTAGTTTAATTGGTAGTGGTGAGTCTAGAGGGCATTTTGAAGGACTTTGATGGCTACAGCAGAAGATAGGGCCTGGAGAAGAGGGCATTTCCAAACAACAGTTTTCTGTTGGCCTTAGGGGACTTCCCAGTATATTTAATTAGTACCTGTTCTTCTGGTTGTAAAACATTTATTTTGCTTTCCAAATGGATTAGGCAGTCTCTGTAGCATATTATTTGATAGCCTGTTGTAATTCATTGAGACTAGAGGCAAATTGGCTTTATCATCAAGGAACAGATCCAAATATAGAAAAAAGACATTTATAAGAATATCTAGCTTGGCGTAGGCCAAGAACGGAATGATGACCTACTCAGACTCTAAATTGGGATACTGTTAATATTGTCCTTCAGGTGCAGAGCTTTTTAAGGATATCTTCGGGTAGGATTAACATGTTCAACCCATCGGGAATACTGAAGTGGCTAAGAAAGATGAAGATTCTATTTAATTCTCAGAATTTAGCTACAGGCTGTGGAATTTGTTAAATAAGAGAAGGACCATTATTTGAATAGTTGCTTTTCTTATTGCTTTGGGAAAGTTACCTGACAAAAGTAAGATGGAAAGAAGAATTTATTTTGGGTCACTGTTTGGTTAGAGACAGTTCATTGTGGTGGGGAAATCATGGGATCAGAACATGATGTAGCTGTTCACATTGCATCTGCTGTAAGGAAATAGAGAGAGATGCTGGAGCTCAGCTTGCCCTCGCCTTCCTCCCTTTCTGTTTAGTCCAGTACCCCAGAACATTGGATGGTACTGCCCATATTCAAATTGAATTTCCTTAGTTAAACCTCTTTGGAAACACCCTCACAATATACCAAAGTATGTGGAATCCTAGATCATCCCAAATTCAATCAAACTGACATGAAAAATTAACCATCATGATTATCATTTTGAAAATAAATTAATTTGGAAGGCCAAATCAAAGTATAATTTTAGTGGCTAGCATTGAGGTATTGTCAACTGATTGCCAGGGAGCTAGGATTTATTTATGAAAATTTGAAGTCCTGGTTGGGCTTCAGGCTAGGGACAGTATATTTTATAGCAAGGAAAGGATCTGATTACTGCTGGAGTGCCTATTATTGACTTGTATGTTATGTGAATAGCTAATACCTAGGAATTAATTAAGGATCCAGTAAGGACTGATTTTTTTTCTTTTTAATGTCTAATATACCTTTGGTTTTTATTATTACCAACCATTCTCCTCTTCAACTCTTTTTTCCTTGCTATTTAACAACAGGTAGGTGTTAAAAGTTCATCTTTTATTCTTTACTGTTAAGGTCAGTTGAAATTCCTTAGGAGTTTTTTTGTTTTGTTTTGTTTTGTTTTTTTTAGGGAGTCAGGGTTGGGGGACCCATAGGCTCCTTTAATTTTTTTTTTGTTTGTTGTTTTTTGTTTGTTTTTCGAGGTAGGGTCTCACTCTAGTCCAGGCTGACCTGGAATTCACTATGTAGTCTCAGGGTGGCCTTGAACTCACAGCAATCCTCTTACCTCTGACTCCCGAGTGCTGAGATTAAAGGTGTGTGCCACCACACCTAGCTTCCTTTAATTTATATTGTGTCATTTTTGCCATCTATGGGAGGATCTGGGCCTTGGGACCATGCTGCTTTTCTTGGACACATGGGAGAGATTTCCCTCTCTAAAGGCCCTCCTCTTTTCAGAATGTACACTGTCTAGACTCTAAACCACTGGTATCTCTTGCCCTCTGTGATCAAGAACACAAGTGACTTATCAGAGCTATCAGCAGCATTTTAGAGGTGTCTCCCTATAACTGGGATCTAGATGTCCTGGGACAGGAACCAAAATACTGGCTGTTCCATTAGTCCTTTTAGCCCTAACTATGGCTGGACATTCAGAACATATACCAGTCCTGAAGAATGAATAGAATAGTTGCTTAAAAAATTAGCTATATATATTTTACTATATAACACATGGATAAAGGCTGTTAAAACTATTTCAAATGAATCTTCACTTGTTAAGACTCAGTTCCCTAAGTTACTAGTGATCTCTTGGCATTTCTAGGTTTTGACATCTTGCTCAAAGAATTGAAGAAACACACACACACAACACACAAGTAGTTATGTACAGACACTTTATTAAAAGCAAAGAGATAGTGAGGTTTTAATACACTGCCAAATGCACAGGAGGCAACTGAAATGGAGTATTCAAGGAACACTCTGGGGTTTTGCTGTATTATTTGGGGGACAGATGGATTGGTGTTAGTGGTGCAATTTGGGTGGTATTGAGATTTGATTGACAAGCTTGGGTTTTACAATTTTTTTCCTACTGCGTATGTTCCTATTCATAATTTGCCTGTTTTTTAATTGTATTTATGCCCCAGTATACGTAGGCATAAGATAATAGTGGTTTCTCACCAAAAGTTCACTTAGAGGATGAAGTCTGCCTTATTGCACATATATCCTAAACCAGTCGAAGCTGTATGGCTCCTCGCTGTTCTGATTCTGGATCTAAGAATTCAATGGATACTGATCATGACAAACATACCTAAAGAAAGGAGAAAAGTGGTTGTCTGTGTGGACCAGGGTATATGCGCAGCTCAGTACAAGAACCGGGAGTCCCAGGTTCCCAACTGGTGGCAAGGTATATTTGTGGGAATGTAGGACAGAGACTCTCAGTAAGCAGACAAGATTGGTTCTTGACTATGACCTCACGCAACATTGCTCCTCTTTAACCGCTCCCCACTTTGATTTTTCTTAGAAGCAGGTATCTATTTTTTTGTGTGATTTTTTTTTTAAATGAATGATTCCATGCCCTGTCTTAGCCACATGCTGCTGGGATGAATCTTCAAACAAGGCACAATGGGGGGGGGGTATTTATTGAAACTACAGATTGAGGGGAAGTTCCATAACAGTGAAAGAGGCTGGCCCTCCTTCACAAATCTGAGCAGAGAGAAAAACCCATCACCTACACTATACACACAATAGCAAACAGGCAGGAGGGCCAAGGAGAGAATTTCTTCCCCTTTATATAGTCTTAGGATGGGGTCTTACAACACTTCCTGAGACTTAATGGCTTCCTGAGTCTCTGGAATTTCCTTCCTGCACTGCCCACACAGGAAAAGATGTTTACTTATAGCTTCTTTGAACTTCTTTACATCCTGCCCCTTGCTGAGAGGCTGCCTTCCTGTAAACATCCTCAGAGACCCACCCAAGATAATTAAAAAGATTAAGTTGACAACAAAACCTAACCATCGCATGCCTCAATACCCTAACAGCAATTAGGGTTAATTCTTCAGAAGGGGCATTGTGACAGCATAGGGTGACTGAGACGCCCAAAGTTAACCAGGAGTGTCCTTCGATTTGTGCTTGCAGGCAGTCTCCACTTCCTCATGTCTGACCCCCACCCTAGAATGGTGTTTCTTATTAGAGTTCCAACCTAATTCTGAAACTCACTGGTCAAAGATAGACCAACCAGCTGTTTCTCTGACTCCACCTGGCCCAGAGATATAATCACCTAGAGAAGGAAGTTTCTTTTTCTTTTCCCACATGGCTGCCAAGAAGAGAGACATCGAAATCTTTAGGCCTAGGTAAGGCCCCCTCAACAGAGCCACCAGAGCTGTGTGTGGTGAGGGGGCTTTGGTTGTGGTGAGAGGGCTTCTGGCTGTGGTGAGGAGGCTCACGGTTCTTTCCCATATTAATCTGTTTTTATCCTCATGATGGAAATCCTTTTATATCTTCCCTTCTTTCCCTTGCTGGGCTGGCCAGCACAGTTTTGTGGGTATGTGGCTAAAACCTCCCCCATATGCTCTCTCCTCACTAGTGGCTGGAGATCTCTGTAATTTCTTATTTCTTTTTAAATAAAGTCTCCCACTATACTTTATCCTCTGGTGGTCTATAAATTTAATTCTTTAATTTTATAGAACAAGAATATGGGTACTTTTAAGTTTTAAGGTGCATTGGAATTAGCTGGAAACCCCAATTTTCTGGGAACCCCAGCTTTGCTGTTACATATTATTTGAAAAATAGGTGTGTTTACTGCCCAAGCTAAGCAGTGTCCCTGATGGCTAAAGTATTCCCTACGCTTACCAGTCTCACTAAGTCATTGAAAGGCTGACAAATTCTATAGAAAGTATAAGCAATTATCTTGACAAAATATGAAGTCTTCTCTAAACTATTTTCTGTAAGTGCATATAAATTTTTTTAAAGCTTATTGTTATTAACAGGGAATCAGGCTGTAGGTTTGCATTAGTGTATTGAATTTTGAGATTATAAATTACTAATAATTTTTATTTATAGCCAACTTAAACCCATACCATCCTTCCTTTAAGTTTCAACTTCAACAAAACTTCTTTTAACATGCTTAACCATCTAGTTTTATTGAATTCTATTTCTACTTTGGAGCACTTCTTTACTTCAGAAAAAAACCTAATTTACCATGCAAAATCCATTTTTATCCCAAAGTATTTCTATTTTACCAGAAATATGTTTCCTACCCATGATTTTTGATATATTTCTTTTATACTTGCTGTTTGCTTTCTGTCTTATTTTTTTAAATAAAATTTCTGATGTAATTGGGGTTTTTCATTAAAATCCATAAAAGCCTCAGCATAGGATTTTATCACTTTCATATTTTACAAAGCAGGTCAGGAGAGAATAGTACTAAAATTTAAGCTGACAGTTATTGGTCATATCTTTCTAGCATCTAATTTAAATTTTCTGGCTACATTGTTTAAATAAGGGAAAAGTAATCTATTTCTTTTTAAGGTTTGGGAATCAAATCTCTCAATTTTGAAGGATATACATTGGAGGTAAATCAATAGAAAGCAAAAAGTACTTATCCCTTTAGAAGAGAAAAAAAATCAGGTGTTATAAAAAGACCAGTGAAAACTAAATATATTTCCCTATTGCTCAGGAGGCTGGACATCAGGAGCAGGGTACCTGTTTGATTCTGGAATTACCTTTATTAGCAAGAAACAAGTTCCATGACCATCAGGACCCAACATCTGCATGTTTCCTGGGAACGAGAAATAGCATTCCCTACTAGATGAAGGAGCCACCATGCTTGTGGGGACCAAGTTCTATATTCTTCCTGGGAGCTGGAACAGCAGGCTTTATCTGATTTCAGAGCTATTTTGTTTTGAAAGGACCAAGTTTTCATGGATAAAGTTTACTGTCAACTTGAGTGCATTTAGAGTGTTAACATGGAAATATGAAATCTGTATGGGAGTGTGTGTGTATTTGTATAAGGCTATTTTGAGAAAGGCTTTATTGAAGAGGGAACATCCACCCTGAATGTGAGTGACACTCTTTTATGCTTTGGAATTCCTGGCTCAATAACAAGGAGTAATTGTGATGCACACCAACAGTCATCTCTCTCTGCCTCCTGTCCGAAGATGCAATGTGACCAGCTGCCTCATGCTACTGCTGCTCTGCATTCCCTTCCATGATAACCTATACCCTCAAACTATACCCATATTGCCATGATAGACTGTACACTCAAACTAAACCTTCCTTAAATTACTTTTGTCAGGTATTTTATCATAGTAATGAAAAAATTAACACATACAAAGTTTCATTTTGTTCTTTTTTGTACAAAGGCATGAATGCCTCTCAGAACATGAATTTCTTACCTGCAAGAATCTGTAGAAATCAGAAAGAAACCCAAAAAGAAAAAGCCACTTATCCTGACACGTATCTAAGGCTGATGGTCCAGTGAGATCTAAGTTCCATTTAGGACTAAGCTAGCATGTTATGCCAAATAAATATCTTATAAACAGAAGAACCCTCCATTTGAGGTCTAATGTTTCCTCCTTAGTCAGATATAAATGCATGGACCTTACCTCATTGAAATAGACACCCAGAAAAAATTTCATGATTATATCCATGCTTTGAGTTAGATTAGCTTGGATGGAGCAGGAGACAGAAGTACAAGTAGAATTAGAGAGACAAACCTGAGGGCATGTAAGGAAATAGAAAAGTAATGGAGAAGACAGCACAGGAAGATATAATTAGAGAGAAGTAGGTGATTCTATGATGTCAATCCAAAGGAGGGGTGGTCTATGCCTCACCATGGTGAAGATGAAGGAAATTTGATTAAAATTGGGTGTCAACCTGAAAATGTATTTTCAGGATTTGGTTCTTGTCACTTTTTACTTCCCCAGTCCTTGAGATCTTCATTGAGTGAAGGCAGATGAGATACACAGAGTGGTGGTGAAGACAGGTAGAGTTTACTAGAGAATAATATGGGGCGCTGCACTAGAGTTCCTTGGAAGAATAGAACCAAAAGGATGGATATGTAATGTAAAGGAGATTTCTTAGATTAGCTAACAGGAAATGGGGTGGGCAGTCCAACAATGACTGTCTATAGGTAATTGATTGTTCCATGTGGTTGGATGATTTAGCAATCTCAATCCAGCAACTGAAGGCTTGGAGGATTCCTGGAGGGCAGCAGCTCTTCAGTCAGAGGTGGAATGCTGAAGAATCTGGGTTTCAGTGTCCAGGAAACATAGCAACAACAAAGTCTATGAACTTACCAGCCAGTAGCACAGGCAGCCAGGCAAATGGTCATGTGTTCTCTTGGGGCTTCTTCATATATACTTTACCACCAGAAAAGCAGCCCACTCTGGGAGAAGATCTTCCCTCCCTCCCTCCCTCTCTCCCTTCCTCCCTCAGTCCTTCCTGAAAACACCCTCATAGAATTGCCCAAGAAGCATGTCTGTTACTTGTGTCCTAATCTCCTTAATTAATGACAGATTTTAAACTTCACAGGCACTCTCAATTGGAAAAGGGGCCTTGGCTTTTAATAGGACCATTGTGGATGAAAACACTCTTATGAGGTGAGAGTGGACAATTCCAAGAGTGACCATTGTGGAGGAAATTTCTACAGCACAGAGGGTAGATGATCAGCCTTAGAATCATTGTGCCAACCTTCAGTTGTTAGTAGGCCTTATATTATTTCTTAAAGCCATAAAGTAAGTGTGCTAAAAATGTTCAAGTATTTTCTCCCTCTGTATCCCTGTGTGGCCTGGACTCACCTTGTATGTAGACCTGGCTGGCCTGATTGAAAGTGATCCATTTTGCTTCTGCCTCTGAAGTGCTGGGTTTCAGGTCTGTTCCAGTGGACATGACTGCAAGTTTTAAGTTGCCCTCTAGTCTAATACTAAAGTGCATGCAATTTTCAATTAATTAAAAGTTGTTTTTTTAATTAAATTTTTGTAATGCTTTTGGTGTTATTAATAAACACATATAGTTCATTTCTGCCATGCAGCCTTCATATCTAGCATTCTTTTCCACCATTCCACTTCAGATTTCTCACATGTGAGGTTAAAGCAATTGTTGATTCCTCTGTCTTTGGTATCTAATAGAATTACTGACATTGATCTAACAGTTATTTATGCTAGTTGAATTATTTAAAGTGCCATCTAGTTGCAGCACATATTTAAAACTATTAGCTGCAATGATTATTTAAAAATATGTATTACAAATTTAATTTTATGAATATAAAAGTTTTATTCTAATTTAAAAAGTGAGAAATGAGTAATTATATAAAAATAATAAATTTAGAAACTCAAAGTAATTAAGGAAATTAAGATTATCCACACAAAAGAATGACACTTCACATTATATTTAAACTTAGAAAATGCCTGAAACATTTTTATTGAACTACCTCAAAGAGGAGATAAACAGCTAACCTTCCATCTTCACAACTAAAATTTACCCTGAGGGTTTTTATAGTGTTAAAGATCTAATGCGTCATTCTAAGTCAGATAAAAACTTGTCAAAAATCCTACTGAATTTATTTTAAATTAATTTACATATGAATTTGATTAAAACTTTGAATAATTACCATCTTTAATATACACATGCTTTCTCATTTGTCACATTATTTAAATCAAGTCACAAAATACTCTAACATCTATATTAACTAGAATTGCAATTCTGCTTTGCCATTTAGCCAAAATATCTTATTTAGCTTTAGGTTTAGGTCTCGAACTTTGGAAGATCGAATGACTAAATGCTCATTTCAAATTATTTCTGATGTTATTGAATTGGTCTTTGACTCACAGTCCAAGACTCATGTAAGATTACAGAAGCACTCTGTCATTATTACAAACAAGATATATCATTTACTGTTGAAGTAGTTAACCTTGATTGTCAACTTGATGGGATATGGGATCATATTGGAAGCAAACCTCTGGGCATGTTTGTGAGGTAGTTACTAGATCAGGTTAACTGAGGTGGGAAGATGCACCCTACTGTGTATGTATAAGACTTAATAAAAAGGAGAAAGAGATCTATGCTTCTTTCTATAGATTCAAAGGTGACCATGCACCCCTATTCCTGCTGCCATACCTTCCTTGACATGATGATCTGTTCCCCCCAATCTGTAAACTGAAATAAGACTTCCTTCCTTAAATTACTTCTTGTCCAGCATTTGTGACAGCAAAAATGCAAGAATCTAATATAGCCTTTGAGCTAATATTCTAAGACTCAATTTTAAAGAGTCTACAAGTTAAAATTTCTTCATATTTTGAAATTGTCATGAAATTTGGATATTGTTATATAAGATGTTAAAAGAGGATACAATATTAAGCATTCCATGTTAAATTTTGCTTGAGAATAAGACACAATCTTGTCTTAGTCAGGAATGACTAAACAAGTGGTTTACAGCAGAGAGAATAGTTGGCTGGAAACTGCTAAAGAGGCAATTCTAAGACCACTAGAATAAGCTACACTATGTAAATTCAAGTTCGCAGAGAAAGGCCAAATTTATGTTTGGGATTATACAAGGCTGATTTGTTGGTTAAAACTTCTTAATTGTGGAGAGTTGGAATGTCACAGATACAATTGCCTTGAGCTATATTTAATATCTTTAATAGCCATTTGGGTCCCAGTCATGACCCAATTATTCCTCTGATTTACCATCATTTTTGATTATCACCTTTTGGATACATTTAGAATGTATTCTTAGCAGACTACTAGTTTCCTTTAATCTCAAAGCTGAGAAAGATATCTGATAACTACTGAAACCTGTAACAGATTTGCAAAATGACTAGAAGACTTTGTTTTGTTTTTCCACTACAAAAAGTTCATGTAAGCATTTATAGGTGGGAACACACTACTCAAACCAATGTTCAAATATTTTCTGTATGGTCTCTGGACTCACCTTGTAGACCAGGCTGGCCTTGATTGAGAGTGATGGTTTTTGTTTCTGCCTCTGAAGTACTGGGTTTCAAGTCTGTACCAGTGTTCAGTGTTCCAGTGCCAAACCAGTGTTTCTGAGCTTCAGCCATTCATATTTGACTCAGAATAAATTATCTTGTATTCTCTTTGAGATGAAACCTGTGTTTTGCCTTGACACATGAAATATATTTTACTGATTTCAGTATACTTTGAGATGGAAATTTAGAGAAAACTGCATATTGACTTAGCCCTGAAATGCTGCTCTTTTATGAAAAGAAATGAATATCATTTTTACATTAGTAAGGTCAACAGCAAATATAAGCAGTTTTTTTCCTGAACTGCCCCTTGGTTTGTAGGAAAAGACCCCATTATAGGAGGAAAAATGTAGGAGTTCACAGCTGGCTCAGACAGTGATTTACAAACACTGACAAATGACTGTTGCTTCTCTAGCATTCTTGTCATTCACCATTCATAGCTTGCCACCACCTCTTCCCAGAAACCTCAACTAGACACTAGAAAAAGGGAGGAGTTCCTATGCTTATGGATTGCAATAATTAATATTGTAAAAATGCTATATTATCAAAGCAATCTGCAGATTCAATGCAATCCCTATCAAAATTTCAGGACATTCTGAAAAAACAAATTTTAAAATTTACCTGGAGTCATAAAAAGCCTTGGATACTCAAATCCCAAGTTTAAAAAACAAAACAAAACAAAACAAAACAAAAAACATTGCTTGTTATATCACCATACCTGATGTCACATTCTATAATACAACTTTATTAATAAAAACTTTTGGGTTGGTGGAAGCTAGTGCTCTGCTAAGTATTCATCCTAAAGTTGTAGCTGATAGTCAACAGGATATTAGGTCAGTCACAGAGAAGGGCAATGAATGGCCATTAATGATAATTTTGGCTTTAGCTCTGCAACATTCCAACTCTCCACAATCATGAAGCTCAAATTCCTCAATTAGCCTTACAGAGTCTTCAACCTCTGTGCAGCCTTTCTATTTCTGGTAATTTTATTTTATAATAAATATGTAGTTTTGATATTAGCTTAACTTTAAGTTTAGTGTATTTCAAATTTTGTTTTGAAGTGTTAAAGAAAAACTATAACAAAGGTACAAAGTTTTCTGAACCAATTAGAAGTAGTTTATCTAAGGGAAGAATCATCTCTATGGGGTTATAATGGAACCCTTTAACAAAATCCAGTAGCAAGAAAAAGACAGACAGAAGTTTATGAACAAATATTCTTGAAGAACTGAATGAAGAGGTGGTTGGAATTTCAGTGACGTAGCATCATGTAGCATCATCAGTAAGAAAGCCAAATTGCATCGCAGTGAGAAGACAACTTACAACTCTGAGTGTGTACGACAGCAATTTAGGCCCAGCAGGAAATTTTTCCCAGTAGGAAAACGTTAT
The DNA here is from genome assembly GCA_004024765.1 of Zapus hudsonius. Classification (NCBI taxonomy): domain Eukaryota; kingdom Metazoa; phylum Chordata; class Mammalia; order Rodentia; family Dipodidae; genus Zapus; species Zapus hudsonius. The sequence continues at coordinate 19,657 of PVHP010017822.1, read as the reverse complement.
ATGTCCTGTGGGTTTTGTTTTTTATTATATCTCTCCATGTAAATTCATACAAAGCCTTATCTTTTACAGTTATATGAGATTTCCCTTTACAGAGGGAAAATGGTTTAACCTCTGTGTAGACATTCTGGTGTTTTTCAGATGTGAAAAAAATCTGTAATTGATAGCTTGATAAAAACACGTTTTCTTATTTTTGTCAAATATTTTCAATATAAACTAAAAGTTAGCTTTCTATGAGGAATGTATAATGGCAAATTGTTCTATTTGGGGTTGAATCAGCCATGTGTGGGGAAACCTATGTCTCTGCAGCTACACCTATGGAGTATTTTGTCAATTTATTGAAATTTTCAGTCTGATGATTAAGAAATTATTTCACAGTATAGTGTTAATATATATGTATGCATCCCTACACAGTTCCCCTCTCTGCTACCTAGTGTGTGGGTCTACGCACTAGCCCATTGCAAATGAATAAGAACATAATTCTTCCTAGTTGAAGTAAAAATAAAAATGGACTTTTATTTTAGATATAAAATAATATTTTTAATTTATAAAAGTATTTTTTTCTCACAGTTGTGGACAATGAACAAAATAAATCATTTTAGATTTTTTAAAGAATATAACTAAATTTCAAAATAATACACTAGCTTCTATTATTTATTTTGATACATTGCTTCATTTTATGAATTTAAATTGTCATTGGTCAGACATGAGAGTGCACGCCTTTAATCCCAACACTTGGGAGGCAAGGTAGGAGAATTGCCATGAGTTCAAGGCCATCCTGAGACTACATAGTGAATTCCATGTCAGCATGGGGTAGAGTGAGACCTTACCTCAAAAAACAAACAAAAATTGTAATTGCCTAAAAAATTAATCTTAATAATTAGTTTCTATATTTTTCTGAAACAAGTTCTCATTGGTAGAATTATTATTGATAATTTGAGACAGAATATATAGAAAATATTCCTTTTATGTAGCTCAGGTTATTTCACAGTAACATGGATATTTATTTCCAAATATAGCCATGGTTTCTATCTGGCCGCTGGCTGAAGTAAGCCTTATTTCTTTCCATGTATCTCTACATCCACACACAAGACAGCCAGCTACCCTCAAAAGATAGCCAGAGGAGCCAGATGTCATGTAAGCAAGGTGGAACCCACATGAGTTTATAATGTATGCTAAGAGGCAATAGCCTATTATTTGATTATGTATAGCAGAGACCCTAAGCCCTTCTTACACTGAAGCCAGTGTATACAAGACATAAATAAGGATGGGTGCTGATCAACTGGGACCAAATTAGAAGTCTTGGTATCATATGTTGTCATGGTTAAGTTTTGTTGTCAATTTGATCTTTTTAGTAATCTTGGCTGAATCTCTGATGTTGTTTACAGTAAGGAAGCCCTCTCATTAGGGGGAAGGATGTAAGAAGGCCCAAGGGAGCTAGAAACATACATGCCTTCATGGGAGGGTAGTGCAGAAAGAAAATTCCAGAGAGACTGGGCAGTCAATAAGTCTGGGGAACTATTGCAAGACCCCACCCAAAGGCTGTATCAAGGGGAAGGGAATCTCTTTCTTTACCCTGCCTGTTTTGCTGGTGTAAGTGATGCTGGTGATGGTTTTTCTCTCTGCTTGGACCAGTGAACGTGAGCCAGCCTCTTTCACCATAATGGAACTTCCCTCAGATCGGTTGCTTCAATAAATCCTTTCCTCCTAATAACTATGCCTGGTTTGGTGTTTTATCTCAGTGGCATATGGCTCATAGGATTTTCACTAATTGTAAGATAGGATTTATATGTTTTTAAGACTGGAATGTTAATTCTAAACCTTTAAAATTAAATAGGCTGTGAAGAAAAATAAAAAAATTAAGTAGGCTGTGGATATAAGTTGGGAAAAATCTATTTTATGACATGACTCTATGTGTATTTTATCATATGGGCTGACTATCTATCTATCTATCTATCTATCTATCTATCTATCTATCTATCATCTATCTATCTATCTATCTATCTATCTATCTATCATCATCATCATCTATCCTGTTTATACAATATGGATTTATCTGGGCAGATATATGCATTTGCTCTATAGAGTTCTAACACAAAGCTAACATTTCTTTATAAAGGCTAGTTGGTTTAAGGAAAAACTATCTTCTTCTTAATCTGTATTCTTCAGTTTGTTTTGTTTCTTTGCCTTTCTTCTTTGGTGTTGATGTCACTTATATCTGGAGCCTCTTCTTTTGGGAAGAAATTTTCAGTTTATGCTAATGACTACTGTTCAAAGGCCACCTTAAGTAAAGTCTTTATAAATTGATTTCTGTACATTCAGCTTCCTTTGCTCCAGTATGCCCTGCAAAATGGTTGATGCCTGAGTTGAAACACCGTGCATTGTTTTCAGTACCATGACACCAGAAGAAGAGCAACCTTCTTGGTAGCATTCTGTGGTCCATTTCTGTATGCCACATTCTGGTAATAAAAAAGTGGAAGTGATAACTACTGCTCTTATCACATTTTGAAAGATACTAAACTCTTGTGTTATTGATTTTAATGACACACACACACACACACACACACACACACACACACACACACACACATATATATATATATTTGCCTCCCTGTCATTCATTTCATGGCTGACTTGAAGTTACATACCAAGAATATTTTGTTACTTGAAGTTTCTAAATGAATAACTCTATCCAGTTTATTTACAATAGTTTTGTAATGGCACAGATAAGCTCTTTTCTAAAGGAAAAAGGATGTATTCTATTAAAGTATACTTTTTTCCTCTTGTTCTATTATTTGTAATTCAGAGAATTTTGTACTTAATAATTATATATATATACATTACAATCCTATTATATTTTATTTATTAAATCTTATAAAAATAACTACAAATAAGGAGAAACTTAAAATTTTATTCGTAAAGTAGGAGAGAAATGATTTTGTTAACCCGTTTTCCCAAATAAAGCTTGAATTCTTATCTTTCTGTTTTAGTTCAGTGCAATACAATCTTCTAGTTAGTGTTCTGGCTTATTAGAGACTTGGTTTTTCATTGAGAGAGCTGCATAAAATATGCAGATTGTGTGAATTCAGGTGTGTGATGTTTTCAGTAGCCTACAAATCATAAAATGCAATTTTCTCCTTTTAGTGCCAAGTTCATGATACTAAATGGCTTAGAAAATTGTATTAGGTAATTTTCTCTAGTGCATTTGATGCAAATTGCACTAATACCGTGAAGTGCCTTTGTTTAACACATTTTAGGTTAGATAAATTAAAATTTCTGAAGGGCAGAATTAGATCAGGATGATTATGATTAGAAAGATGGTTTATTCTTCTTCAATAACATTAAATATGGTTAATTCCATGCATTACTGATATAAACCTAGGAAGTCCACCATTTACTCTAATGACCACTTTTTGCTTGTCTGTTCATAAATGGAGTGCTTTTCCTAATATTTATGCAGCATAGTCTCAAGTACTGCAGATATATGTATGAGACGTTACCAGCGTTTTCCATTAAAATGTTTTTATGACTCAAAGTAATTATTTTCAGAGATATCCAATAATAATTTCATTTTTGTGATGGGTTTTTAAAAATCTGATGCAAGATAAGACTACTATGTCTTAATGCTACCAGAAAAGATATGTTATGTTAAAAATTATGAAATAATAAGGAACTTTGTGAAATAATAAATACTTGTAGTGATGGAGTGGTACTGACAGAAAAGAATGACAACAGAAATAGGATTAGTCTAAGGATCAGACTTCTGCCCACTTCTTTCTAAGCTGTGCTTACATGGTGCCTTCAGACAGCTCTGTTCTGCCTACTTTGAAGGTATTCTTAAGTAAATCCTAGCATATGTTGCATATTTAGTATAAAGTGAACACTCAAGTGAAATGCCTTTTGAAATCCTTTTTTTTTTTTGTTTTGTTTTTGTTTTTCAAGGTAAGATCTCATTCTAGCCCAGGCTGACCTGGAATTCACTATGAAGTCTCACGCTGGTCTTGAACTCCTCCTACCTCTGCCTCCAGACTGCTGGGATTAAAGGCATGTACAACCACGCAGGGCTGATTTTTTTCTTATTGTTTTGAGAAGTTAACCTCTAGAATTATCATTTCCTCTTTTATTTATTAGGTTAGCACAACCGTGAATAACTGCTCTTAGCTAAATTCTTTTCTTTTTTTTTGCATATGTGTGTGTGGTGTACATATATGTGTACATGTGTGTATGGCTGTTGACATACGTGTGTATGTGTAGGTACACTCGCATGTATGTAGAAGCCAACATCTGGTGTAGTGGTTAACTTTTTGTTCCTGGGACAAAGTAACTAATGAGAAGAGAGGGTTTCTTTCTCGTTACCATTTTAAGGGGATGTTTCATTATGGCAGGGAAAGCATGGCTGAGCCCACAGTTGTGGTGTATGACATCTTATCATAGTAGCAGCGAGGAAGTAGTTTAAATGAGGATGACTGAACACCCAGGGGCTGGTTAGTAAACCTCAAGACCTGCTTCCAGTGACATGCCTCCTTCAGCAAGGCTCCCCCTCCCCAAGCTGGGGAACTAGTATGAGGCTTACTCAAAAAGCTATGTGGATCACTTTGCATTCACACCATGACATTTGGTATCTTTCTTAACCACTTTCCACATTTATTTTTTTAAGACAAGGCCTCCCATTAAACCTTGATATCCTTAGCATGGGGCATACAAGAGTGAGCTACTATGCCTGGGTTTTTTATGTAGGTACTAAAAATTTGAACTCAGGTCCTCATCTTTATATGACACTTTATCCACTGAGCTATCTCTTTAAACTTCTTGGCTACAATTTAGATTTAGCAAAATAAACTTTAAGGTATTAATGCTGATAATATATGATTTCCTTTTTTGTCACTATTCTTTCTATACTACTTTATTTAAAAAAGAAATCCTTTCTCTGGCAATAAAACTTATGAAAAATTCATCTCCTTTTGTAGACTAATGCCAAAAAGTATCCTAGGATCCTCAGTATCACATTATCTAGCTTAGAAGAGAAAATAGAATTTTTCTTCTATACTTCATAAGTTTCTGACTGGGGTTCTTTGTAACAAGAAATGGATTACCAGGAGAATAACAAATTGAAGTTTGATAGCATGTACATTCCTAATATACATGGGGGATCACCTAGAGAAATGAGAAATCTCAAGAGTTGGTCTCTGGGGATTATTCTTGATTTCTCAATTTTTATATTTAACTGAAACAAAGATAGTATGGAGAAGATCTGGTTAGGACAAGATGGGCAGGATAAGCACGTAATTTTATATTGAAAATTAAGGCAAACACTTTCTCCTCAGATTTAGTATCCTCTAGTGATTTCATCAGCTATTCTTTTCCTGATGCTGAGAGGGAGACATAAACACAAAATGGTATTTTCCTTTATAGGGCCTCACTAGTAAACCTCCAGGTCACGAAAGGCGAACTTTTCAATGGTTTTTCTTTAAGCTGCACTTTCTAAAAAAACTCACACAAAATTTCCATATGCTAGAGTGGCCTATAAGGGGGCGATATTCTTATTTCCTATGGTCATAGTTTTGAATGTAATCTTCTGAATCCCATCTTTAGCCAATGTTTTCTGTGAGCTAAAATAGGATAAATATTGGCCACAATGTCTGTCCAAATAAAATGTAGCACAGTCATTAACAATAGATATTTTTAGACTACTTTGACTGGACAGTATAGTTAGTAATAGTTGCATCATCATTAGAATTATAAATTTCCTGTTGCATTCCTGAAGTTCTAGGATTCTAGCTCACAAGGTTCTACTTTCCATCACTTTGTTGAGAGATATTAAAACATATTACAGAAAATTGCCTTCGACTTATGGGCTTTCCTTTATTTTATTTTATTTTTTTATTAGACTGACTGACCAGGGAGCCTGAGCAATCTTCTCTCTGTTCCCTTCAACACTGAGGTTAAAGGCATGCCTGCTAAATATCTTACAACAAAAGAACTTATACATATAGTTGATCACAACTATTTGCTATTGCTCAGAATATTTTAGGGATAAGAAAAAATAGACTTACACAAATGTAAAAATATCCAGAAGGTTGGAGGGATTTCCCAAAGATAATGCAAATCTTGTGTTGAATAAACATAAGTCCAGTTCCTGAACACCCACTCCACTGTGCTCAGAATCTCTTCTGTGTGCCAAGAATCCTTTCTTTCCAAAACATATATAATTAGCAATGATTTGTAACCTGAGGAGACTTAGAAATGATGTGTGCAAGTGAAAGTGGATCTGGAAGGTACTGACAATTATGATTAAGTTTTAGCATTCATAAAATTGTTTGTGTAGCCTATAATTAGTTTCACATGGTAAAAATGTAGCAGAATTGAATATCCACTAAAAATATGGGATGCGGCATATGCAATGGTTTGGTGAAATATTCTTGAGCATTTATTAGCAATGGATTATTTCGTAACAAAAGATGAAATCGACATGATATACTAATGTGGTAGAAAGTAGAAGAAAATAAAATTCATTTAATTTCTGTCATGATTATGAATATCAACAACAAAGGCACTCATTTCAGATTTAGTACTTATCTCACAATCCTTTGTGGTTAACATTCACGTCATAAAGAAATAAAAGCTAAGCCACCAACTGCTTCCATAATAAAGAAAATTAGAGATGTACCTGAGGACTATGAAGAATATTGCTATCTGCTTCTATAATGGGGATAGATTATTCAGAGAAAGGCTTCTTTGAAAAGAGCCTTGTGATTACACATTATTACTCTGGCAGATAGTGATTAAATTTTAAGATCATCAGTCAGGCTTGATTGGTTTTAGAATATAACTCCTGTCACGGCTTCATCTTTCATAAAACTTGGGGCCCAAATATTTGTGTTGTCAAATAATTTTTTTAACTTTTTATTGATAGCTTCCATAATTATAGACCATAAACCATTATGATTCCCTCCCCTTCTCATATCTCTTCCCCTTCTCAATTAGTCTCTCTTTTGTTTCGCTGCCATCATCTTTCCCTCCCATTATGTGTAAGTATTATCAGGCATTGTGAAATCATGAATATCAGGGTCGTTTGTGTGTGTGTGTGTGTGTGTGTGTGTGTGTGTGTGTGTGTGTGTGTGTGTGTTTGTCTGGAATTGTGTTGTAAGCAGTCCTACCTTTTTGGCTTTTACAATCTTTCCGCTACCTCTTCTGCAATAGAGCCTGAGCCTCAGGAAGTGTGATAGAGATGTCCCAGGGCTGGACACTCCACTGCCATTTCTTTTCAGAACTATTTTGTCTTTTATATTATGCCAGCGGTCACCACCATCTGAAGAAAAGATTCTCTAGTCAAAAGTGAGAGTAGTATTATTATATGGATTTGCTCATTTAAAAAAAAAACAGAGGCAGTTTGGTGGGCATAATATATGTATTTAGCCACCAACAGCAGGTACTTCCTAGGGCTCATAACCTCCCCTGCCATAGGCTTTTGACTAGGTCTTCAGTACCAGGCCTGCTTTCCCTCCCATGGAGTGAGCCTCTAGTCGAATTAAATGACAATTGGTTTCCCCCACAGTATACATGTCACTATTGCCACAGTTGGCCCGATAGGCCTGACTGGCCAGTCTTAAGACTTTCAAGGTCCATTGCTGTTCACCACCATTGATGACTAATCTCTCCCATAGGGTTGCATGAAGCCATAGCTTTTTCCATCTGTCAGCTGGTTAACAGGGAGGTTTCCAGCTCAGCTCCAGCTTGATTTCTCAGTGACCTGTAGCCCAAGCATATGTGGTCTTCAGCAATAGGGTCTTACCTTCTCATTCTGGTGGGCAATCAAGAGCCTTTTCATTGGCCTGTAGTATTTATGAGATCAGGAATCTCCCTGGCCAACAACTCACTGGAAAATATCCCATCCCTGACACTGAAGTTATTCTAGTAACAATGTATGGCTACTAGGTGTGCCATTATATGAGGGAAACATGTGATGTTTGGATTTCTGGGCCTGAGTTACCTCACTTAATATGATTCTTTCCAGATCCATCCTTTTCCCTGCAAATTTCATAATATCATTTTTTCTTTACCCATGAATAGAGCTCCATTGTATAAATGAACCACATCTTCATTATCCAGTCATTAGTTGAGAGACATATGTTTCCATTTCCAAGCTTTGTATAAATAGAACTATAATAAACATGGATGAGCAAGTATGTCTAAGGTAGTGGAGTCGTTAGGATATATACCAAGGACTTGTATAGCTGGGTCATATGGCAAATCTATTTTCAGCTTTCTCAGGAACCTCCACACTGCTTTCCATAATGACTTTACATCCCCACCAGCAGTGTAGAAGGGTTCCTATTTTTCCACATCCTTACCAGCATTTATTGCCATTTGTTTTCTTGATGGTAGCCATTCTGACAGGAGTGAGATGGGATCTCAGAGTAGTTTTAATTTTCATTTCCCCGATTGCTAAGGAGGTAGAACATATTTTTAGATGTTTATAGCCCATTTGTATTTCTTCTTTTGATAACTCTATTCATTTCTGTAGCTCATTTTTTGATTTCTTATTATTTAATTTTTTGAGTTATTTATAAATCCTGATATAAATCCTCTGCTAGATGTAAAACTGGCAAAGATTTTCTCCCATTGGGTAGGTTGCCTCTTTGCTCTATTCACAGTGTATTTTGCTGTACAAAAGCTTTTTAATTTCATGGGGACCCAATTGTTCATTAGTTGTTTAACTTCCTGGGCAACTGAGGTTATGTTCAGAAACTCGTTGCCTATGCCAGCATGTTGAAGTGTTTCCCATACTTTTTCCTTTAGCAGTTTCAGAGTTTCACATCTGATATTAAGGTCTTTGATCTATTTTAAATTGCTTCTTGTGCATGGAGAGATAAGGATCCATATTCATCCTTCTACATATAGATATCCAGTTTTCCAAGCATCATTTGTTAGAATCTGTCTTTTCTCTAGTGAATATTTTTGTCCTTTTTGTCAAAAACCACATGGGTGTAGCTGCCTGGGTTTCCATCAGGGTCCTCTATTCTATTCCATTGATCTGTGTGTCTGTTTTGTGCCAGTACCATGCTGTTTTTGTTACTATCACTCGGTAGTATATCTTGAAATCAGGTATGGTGATACTGACAGCCTTACATTTGTTGTATAGAATTGTTTTGACTTTTCAAAGAATTTTGGAATGAATTTTTAGAATTTTTTTCTATTTAGGTGAAAAAATGCCACTGGAATTCTAATGGGGAATGCATTAATTGTGTAGATTGCTTTTGGTATTTTATTGTACATATTTTACATATAAAAATGAAACAAAAAAGGTGAAGTAGTTTTCTCATTTCATCTTTGTATGTGTGAGCTATACAAAATAGAATAAAGTATGCATCAGTTTTGATTTGAATGTTGGCTACACAGTTATTTTTCTTATCCATCACTCTACATTCTTGGTAACAGTATGTCTTAGACAACTTAGTTTACAATTCTTTTAGACATAAAAACTAATATAGATAATTTTTATATTGTATTTATTTATAAATAAGTATACTTGAATTTATTACTATTAAATTTTATGTAATTCATTTCTCATTACACAAGTACTAAAATATTAAGAATATAATATAATACTCATTATGCCTCTAAGTTTTTTATCATGTCTTAAATTCATTTAATAAGTACAATATGCTGTAGCTCAGTGTCTAATAGTCAAATTACCCTTAAGTATGTGTTACTTCAATCCTGGCACTCACTTGAAGGCTTCCTTAAATTTACATGTAGCTATGTGACAATTGTCAGTGACATCAAGAAAAATAATTTTGTGTTAATAATACGTTTTATTTTATTCAAGTGCATGACTAGGAGCTCCTCATTATGAAATAATTTGCATAATAAAAGTACAGTTGCAAAACTATTAATAATGAAGCAGAGACTAGAATTTAAGTCTCCTATAGGGATATTCAGTAGAGATGGAAATCTGTTCTAATGCACACTGAAAAGATCAACAGCAGATGATCAGAAATGATTATGAAAGGAAATTTTAAGAGGAAATTATGAGTCAAAACTCTCAGAAGCAGAATAGTTTATACTTTTGTATTTATTTGTGATACAGTCTGTGCAAATGAAGCCAATTTTATGTAGTTTAAATTTAGCATGATTCTATTACAAAAAGTTAGATTCCTTAATCATAGAGACATTTCAGCTTGATTCATCTTAAAGTGAACTGACTTCTCCTTAAAAAGTTATAAGAAGTATGTCGTGCTGGAGAGATGGTTCAGTGGTTAAGGCACTTGCTTGTAAAGCCTAAGGACCTAGGTTTGATTCACTAGTACCTACCAGATGTACAAGGTGGCACATGTACCTGGAGATTGCTTATAGTGGCCCAATCCCTTTGCATGCCCTTTCTATCTCTGTGTCTGCCCCTCTTCTCTCCTCTCTTTCTGCTTCCAAATAAGAAAGGAAGAAAGAGTTATTCAATGTTTAGGTAGGCAGACAGAACTAAAAGATGGTTATACCTGTTAGTATTATATCATTCCATGTATCCATTCATGATGGCAAGTCCATACTGAGCTAGTAGGAGATTTTTTTAAATTATTCCAACTTTAAATTGGATCCTCTTTTTTCTCTATCCTTTTATTCCATCTATGCCACTGGATTTGTTTTACATATTTTTCAGACTTTTTTTGCAGATGTCTTTTATGTTTCCTCTATCCTATAGTTAAATTTGTTTTATAGGCCTACTACCTCTGTAAAGATTTTAAATCCACATCATGATAATTAATTTTTCATTTGATATGATATTCAGTCACCAGAAAAGTGGGATTTCATAGAATTCAGAATCCATATCTGGCGAAAGTAGCAAGAAAGAGACAATATGAAATTGACTAAAAAGAAAACTATGCACAATTTCATAAATTTCTAGTCCCACCAAAATTCTAATTACTCATATAGTTTTATAGCATATATATCCATGTATATATGTTACTGTTTTTCATGTCTCCTTTTTTTTTCTTTTCTTATTTCTTTGGCATATGGCAGCTGTGCCCCACTATATTATAAACATTGACACTGTTTTATTGTTTTCTCATATCCTTCTACCCAAAATATTTTCTAAATACTTCATCCTACAGATTATACTCTTAAGAAATCTCTAGGATATAGTATCACTCAAAATACATACATACACACAAACACACACACATATATATATATATATATATATATGTATATATATATATATATATATATATATATCATGTCATATAATCAACAGAACGACATTATATGACAGCGAGCCCCCAAATGTGAAGTCAGAAATGTCTTTGAACCTGCCCACTTTGCTAGAGATCAAAGAATGCTCTGACTTCTTATTTTTGTCTAACTTGTCTTTCCATGAACTACCTGAGCCCCTCCCTTAGAATGAGGTCTCCTTTCCTAGAATTCAAATCTAATCCTGGCAATGTGGTTGCTTAAACTCAGACATCAGAACTTGGCATCATGGATGACCTCTTTCTGACCAATCAGCTATCCCTCTGGATAACCTGAGCCAGAAGGTAAGTCGACTATAGTAAGGTTATAAAACCCTTACCAGGGTCAAGCTCTTTTGGCTGCCCATTCATCATTCCTGAACCTCCAGGTTCTGGAAAGTCTCCCACCTTGTCTAGGTCTGGCTGGACATGTGGAACCCTTAGTCCCACATGGACTCTCTACTCCCTCCAGCCCTCCATCCACATGGCAAGAACTCTACACATTATTTTCTTTCTTCTCTAACTCACTTTTTACGTTTCCTCCATGTCCACCACATGGACTCTCAGACCACGTGGGTGTATCATTTCCTTCCCTTGGTTTTGTACTTCTCTCAATAAATGTGGTAATTTAATAATTGTCCTTCTAAGCCTTATTTTATCCAATTCTTTGGCTAAAAGCCAACATGAACTCAGGGTTTGACATTCAAGGACTCTTCTGAACTCCTAACTTCCTGTATTAACAGGGTATGGTTTTATTATTTTTGAAACAGAAATTGAAGCTCATTGTCATGGTTTGATCCAGGTGTCCCCCACAAACAAATGAATGTGTTCTGATAGATCAATACTCAGCTGATGGCAATTTGGGAATTAGAACCTCAGTAGAGCTGTGTTGTTGGGGCGGGCTTATGGGGGTTATAAGCCAGCTCCCCCTTGCCAGTATTTGGCACACCTTCCTGCCACTGTTTGCAGTGCTGTGGCAGAGGTGATGTCCAGCCCTCTGCTCATGCCATCGTTTTCCCTGCCAGAATGGAGTCTCCACTCAAGTCCATAAGCCAAATAAACCCATTCCTCCACAAGCCACTTTTGTTTGGGTTCTTCCTGCGCAGCAACTAAGAAGCTGACTGCAACACTCATATAGGTTAAACTGCTTGGTCAAAAATCATAAATATATTGTATTAGCTTATAACACCTGCCATAATAACTTACCATGAATTTGGAAGTTTAAAACAACAGAAATATATTCTTTCATGTTTCTGAGGGCCAGATGCCTATGGTCAAGGGTCAAGTCAAAGCCCCACTGAGAGCACAAAAGCTCTGTCTTTCTCTTCTAGCTTCCTTGTCATCTGACTCCCACAGATCCTGGAATTCTTTTACTTATAGAAAATCATTTCCCTACTCTGCTCCATCTTATCACAGCCTTGTCTTTGTTTTTACACAACATTCTCTTCTCTTTAGGAGACTTCTCACTATGTTTATGGTGCATCCTAAGCAAAATCATCTTGCCTTGAGATCTTTAATTTAATTACATCTTCAATGATATCTTTCCCTATTAAGGCCAATTCACAGGTTTTGAGTGGACATTTCTTTTAGGGATGTCCTTTCCTAATCCCAGGAGACATGGAGGATAGGGTTTTGCTGAGACTGGCAGGCTTCAGGGACTGTCTCTTTCTGAAGGAAGTTGAGACGAGTCTGAGGCCCAAATAAATCTCATGCATATCCTGGACTCTCCAGCCTCCTTGCAGGGTCCCACACAGTTCAACCCATCACATCCATGTATACTGATGGAGATGGGCTGAGTCTTCATTTCATATATCTATACTGTAAATCTCATGCTATTTCATTGATTATAGGCTCTGAAAGTTATTAATTACTATAAACAAGGCATTTATTGTGGTTTTCATCTACACAGATAGTGAAATTAGTTTTGAGCAGATCGGATTAAAATTACATTATTGTTATTACTCTTATTTAGTTTTGAATAGTGTAGGCACTGTAGTTGTGAGCTGAATTTATATATCCATGAAATACATTCCACTGGTTCTCATAACAGTAATTGGATACATTCTTTATCTTAACTTTGCAGATAGACACTTGAACTAAGCTTGGATAAATAATGCACAAAAGCTATAAATTGGTGAAGAACAGTGACTAAATTTGTATCTGATGTTTTCAAGAACATTCATCCACTATATAATATCTGAACTTGTGTATCACTTTCATATTCTAAGTACAGCCATGTGATACTCCCCTTTCCTCTGAAAACCACTTGTTCAGAGTGACAGTGTCTTGTGATGGCTTCTAGCTTACCGCCCCCTTAACCCACCCTCTGATTATTGCATTTCTTCTATACAAATTTCCTTTTCATTTTCTTGAGCATATCATGATCCTCTTACCCTTTCACATGCTCATATTGACTCTTATTTTTCAATTTTAATTAAATTAGAGGTTTCTCAGAATCTATAAATCAAAGATATTAATTTTCCAGCACTTCATTCAACATTGTATTAAGTGTAATATATACTATGTTTGAATATCACAATCTAAAAGATAAGTTTTCAAGTGATAAACTGAAAAAAATCATTTAAAATACATGTACAATTTTAGTATGAGGATTTAAATATATATATATATATATATATATATATATATATATATATATATATATATATATATATATATATGTTCTTTTTTGGTTGAATGTCAGGTTGGGGTTTGTGTATTTATATATAGGTATATGCATGCCATTGGGAGCTTGTGGAGGTCAGAGGACAACTTTGGGTTGGTTTTCACCTTTCACCTAGTGGGAGTCAAGGTCTCTTTATGGTCACTGCTTTGGACACAAGCTACCTATGCTGAACGCTTCTGGGTAGTCTACTGTTTTTGCTTCTTTTCTTTGCCTTAGGTGCACTGGGATTATAGACACTAATAATACAGCATGTGGATTCACATGAGTTTTGGGAATCTGAACTAGGGACTCACTCTTGCATGGCAAACACTTTATCCACTGAGCCATCTCCCCAACCTAACACATCAGATAAAATAGCTTTTAGAAAACTAACAATTTCACTAGAATAACTGAATACTTTTCATACCAGTAGATTTTGTGTTATATTTAATTTTTAGAAATAATAGTATCTTAAATTTTTCAGTAAATGCATATAAACAATTTTCTTTGAAAAGTCATACTACCTTCAAGATAAGAACTTAAGGCCTGACTAAATCATATAAAACTAAGTATTCCAGATGAAATTGAAGAGAAATAATGAAGAATGAGCTCTGGCATTGGGGAGCAGGCTACAACATTCCAAAGACTGCCCATAACAAAACACCTCCTTCAGCAAGACTCTACCTTCTGTGTTGCCACAGCTTGGGACCAAGTATACAAAACCGATGAGTTTATGGGGAACATCTGATTCAACCTATCACAGAGTCCAACCACTTAGAATCTACAAACAGGACTTGATTTATCTCCTTTCTTGCTTTTTGCTTTTGTTTGAAGAGTTAAAATATTTATTTATATTTATATTTACTTATTTATAAGCAGGCAGAGAGAGTAGAATAGCAAACACAAAGAAAATAGATACAACCCCCCCCAGCCCCTGCAAATGGACTCCAGATGCATGTGCCACTTTGTGCATCTGGCTTTACATAGGTACTGGAAATTTAACTCAGTTTGTTTGGCTTTCCAGGTAAATTCTTTAACTGCTGAGCCATCTGTCTAGCCCACAAACATTTTTTAGTGTGTAAGAATATACATGCATTTGCTTCATTGAACAAGAAGGCCTTTGTGCCCTCTTGAACGATGGCTTTCAAGACTGCAAGTCAGGAACTAGGTATCAAAAGGTATTATGTGGTGCCCTCATTTTGGGTTCCTTGCATCTTCTGTATGTTTTTTTTTTTTATAAGACCATATACTCACGTACTTCTGTTGTTCTGTTCTCACATTGTGATATAACTGCTTGCAGGGCTGGCATGATAAAGTCATGGATACCATCTTTCCTGTTCATCAGTTATATTTTCCAGCATCTAGTATTCCAGCATCTAGCATCTAGAACAAACACATTATATGTGTTACTTAATCAATGAGATGATAGAATTTCTTGGCCTTGGCTTTTCACTGACATCTACTTAATTCACAGCTTAATTCTATTGTGGTACTAGTGGCAAAACCCAGAGCTTTTTGTATGCCAAGCAAGTCCACTTCCAGGGAACTACATCTCCAGCCTCTATTTAAGTTTAAATGTATTTCCTTTATTAAACTTGGTAAATGAGTTTTAAAGAGAGTTCTTCTGTTTGCTTTGAAATAGTGTATACACTGAATTAGATTCCCCAGTGGTTGTGAGGTAGAACATGGTGACTCCCCGCCCCCTCCCTTTCTTTCTTTTATATACTGCAAAGAGCAGGAACAGCCAAAGAAAAATTATATTGTGTTTCTAAATGATCATATTACTTAATGTACTTCATATCATCCTCACATACAGCTATTGACCATTATTCTTATAAAATGTCTCTGAATCTTATTCTATCATTTTATTTACCTTGATGATATAATGTCCTTCTTAATGGACTTTCATATAAAGACATTGTTAATAACTGATATGCCCTTTGTAATATTTATCTGCCTTCCAGTATAATTGGATTATATTTTTTCTATTACTAGAAAGTGGTTTTTAAAATATGGTTTTGCCATTAGTATTCATTATCTTATATACTATTACATATCCTTTTAATTTCTCTATTTCTCAGCTAAATGTGTCCTTCAATCTTTTATTATAAAAAGTACCTCATTTTCCTTATGACTATAATAATTTCACATTGCTCTTCTGGCCCTCTGGAATTCCATATAGCTTCAAAAAGATAAGATGACTGAGATGACTACGATAGTATGTAGCTATGATAAAGAGATAGTATTGATTCAGAAATTGGGTATTATACTGTGTGTGTCCTATTTTTGGCCTCTTTTAATATGGTTTAATACCTCATTCCATTTTTATTGCCTCTAGGTACTGAACAAATGTCTTCATTGAATTTCACAAAGAGACACATAAATCATATTCCTGAGAAAATCACATTTAGTTCAGAGATCATCAGTGTGTATGAGCAATTTGAATTTATTTTTCAAATGTGCTTTGCCTTTCCATATTTTAAATGGATTTTTATCAACCTTTGTGTTTCTTAATTACCTTATATTGTTAGGTCTTTTCAAACTCAACCAATTTCCCTAATCTCCAGAAAATTATAATAAATTTTCCTGCAAATTTCAAAATTTCACTTTCTTTTCCAGATCATTAAGGAAAGTATTGAATAAAAGGCACAGGATTCTGAATCGTAGACTAACCCTGCTAATTAACCTCTTTTCTTCGTGAGGATTTGAATTTTTTCCCACTCAATTTCTACTACTTAACATGTTTTTAATGTCTTAGGGCCATCCCCAGGGGGTGGGTTGAGAGTCAGAGAAAATTATTTTACAGTCTCATTGCTTAACATTTGAATTCATCTGAAATCTCATGAAAGTTACTATCAAGGACCTTTTTAAAGTGCCAAGCTCCCAGAAACTAAGTGTGAAGGCTAAGTTGTGTATAAGCAACAAACCTTCCAAGTTCTCTTTCAGACTTCTGTTATTATTATTATTATTATTATTATTATTATTATTATTATTCTTTATTAGCCAGTGACTCTCAAAAGTTCAAATGCATACAGAAGCATGTGAGTTTGCATGATTAAAATATTTATTTCTATGTCTTTTCTTGGTTGCATTGAATGACTTCCTAATACAGTTTTCTCAACTCACATAAAAAATGCCTTAAATGAACTCCAGTTGTCAAAACATTTACTAAAATTATAGTCCAAGGAGCAGAAAAATCAGAATAGACTGGGAGTTTATGATTTGTTAATAAAACAGATTCTCAGGCCCAATGGCAAGCCATTGAATTTTTGTCAGTGCTTTTAGGTGACTGATTGCCCATTAACATTTGAGAAACACTCCAAAGAACACACTACAGGAAGTTGCAGTGTGAAAAACAATCACTTAGCTCATTTTGTAGTACCAGCTGCCTATGTAGCTTCCTCCTTAATTCCCCTCTGACATCTATCAGTTGACGTAGATCTGGGGCTTTGAGGATGTGTGGTATGTATGCTTTCTGCTGGGCACTCAGCTATATGCTGGACATGAAAAATAATTGCTACCATGTTATATTTAACTTCTGGTTAGATTAAAAATGTGTAAGTAGCATTTAGTAACTTGCCTCCTTTATTTGATATTGGATATACTTTTATGTTTCTAATATATGAGGAAATATAAAAATGCCACTTTTTCTGCTTTTATAATAATGTGACTGCTTAGAAATCTACTTGTCTTCATTTTTATAAATATTTTCATATGAAGAAGTTTTATTGGGCAACTGTAATTACCACAGACTATTGGTCTTTAAGAATCTTCTTCCTAACATCTTTCATTTTCTTTCTAGTTTTCTGTTGAAGTAGATTTGGTTGCTGTGTTCTTCCTGAATGTGCTTTTAATATTTGAAGATAATGTGAATATTCTCATCTTCCTTTTTATCCTGAATTCCTTTCAACATGTGAATCTCATAATGAACAATATGACATGCGGATATCATCTGTAAAGTCTATATCCCCAGGGGCACTGTGATCTGAATTTGTACTGCGTACTTTTAGGGTTATCTCTGACATACTGACTTTTGATCTAATTAAATGGAGTTATGTGTTCATAATTTTGTATGCACAAAGCTCTCTTTGACAATTTATTTCCAAATAAAGTACATCTGCTTAGTTACATTTATTGGTAAGCTATCTTATAAATATATTTAATTTTAAGCTAAACTTCCCTTGACCTCTTTTCAGAAATTTATTCTTGGTAAATCATATTATGATGAAAAACTTTCAGTTTTTCAAGCATTTGTAAAGTATTTCACACTGTCCTGTCTACTCTATGGTCAGTAGATCACATTTATCAGGGAACTGCTAATCATACAAGTATTTGAGCCCTACTGTTATCAACTGAAACCATCTGTGTATTTTATAAGTCCCCTAGGTGGTTCTTTCTAAAATATGGTCAATTTTGAAAGCTTTAATTAATACTTTAAAGAAGACTAGATTAGCAATTATATGATAATTTTATTATGTTATAGAATTCTATTTTATAAATTGTGTCTATTAGAGCATAAAATTATGACTTTAGTAAATATGCAAAATTAGGATTATTTTGTAAGTCTAATGAAATCATTTTCTCTCATTAGAATTTTGCTATCCAGCATGGTAGACTGAAGTTACAAAAAGATAAAAATATCAGGCAAAACGAAGGGCCTATGTAATTGCATGACATATTTCTTTATTAATATTTTAGAGCTCCTTCAGTCTTCATATTACTGTATTAAAGTCATATACATACATACATATATATATATATATATATATATATATATATATATATATATATTCAATTTCTTTTCCAGGCAACTATTCCTCTAGTGGTTGTAACAAACCCCTAGAACACTGATGTGAGATTTATCAATTTCTGTTAATGAAGCATCTGAAACCTGACAGCTTCGTTTTTCAGAATGAACCTGTAGGAAATGCATTTGCATGAGCTGTCATTGCGCCTGCTAGGAACATGGACTAGGAACTGATGAATTACGAATGAAACACTGGATGCTATGCCCTCAAAGAGAAAGTACAAAGGGTACTTCATTCTTCCCAGGGACACTTTGGGTTGGCAGGTAAATCCTACTGTGCTGGAAAGGTATAGGTGCTGTGATGGGAGTTGGGCTACATCAGCAGGGAGACTCAGTGTAAAGGACCAAAGCAGTGGCATGGTCCTCCTAAGAGAACACCATCCAGGCCTGCTAACATGTGTTTCAAGCCTCAACATAATATAGTGACATCTGAATGGATTTGTTCAAGCTACTTCTGCTCCTCCTTGGGCTCATCCTAGCATCCTTGCCAGCTTCCCCAAATTAGAAATACATAGAATTTTGGTGGTTTGATCCCCAGTTGCTGGTGCTGTCCTAGAAGGTTATGGAACAATTAGACTGCAGAATTTTTCTGGAGGAAGTATGTTATTGGGATAGGCCTTGAGATATTATAGCCCAGCCCCATGTCTTCTCTCTCTCTCTCTCTCTCCTCTCCTTCCTTGCTTCCCTGCTTCCTGTGTGTTCCTGTATGATGATATGATGCTCAAAATAAAACATCTCCTCAAAACTGATCTAAATAAATCATTTTTTCTTCCAGAAACTCCTTCTGATAGGGTTGTTCCCCCCCTCTTCTTAATAACGAGAAGTTACTGATACAAGTATAATGTCTGACACAGAATAAAAATTTAATCTTCAGTATCATAACATCCCAATGAAACTGCATTGGAAGCCAGTCTTCTTTTGAATTCCCCTGTGGTGGTACTGATTGGTTTCAGAAAAAGATCA
>PVHP010017821.1:0-33954 GCA_004024765.1 Zapus hudsonius | reverse complement strand
AGCCAAGACAATTCCAAAAATAATCACACTTATGCGATTGCATCTCATCAAGGTTTTGCCAACATGTTTTGTGTGACGTGGGAAATGATACAGCCTTCTGTGCAAGTCGTGAACCTAAAGATAAAAACATCCTTAATTTCAAAGCTCAAGCCCAGCCCATGACTCACCTACCAGCATCACAGTTTGCCAACAATTAAAAAAAAAAAAAAATATATATATATATATATATATATATATATATATATATATATGAATGATTATATTAGGTTTTATATGAATTTTAATTCTGTTTATATAAAATCAAATATATATATATATATATATGAATGATTATATTCTGTTTTAGGAAGGCATTTAAGCAAAAGAAAATTGGAAAAGTTAGAGCCCATTTGAATAGTAACATAGAACATTGAGATCACCTTTGGAACCAGAAATGTGAATATCCAAGTAAAACAATGGTTGCCTTGTTTCCTTTGCATAGCATCAGCCTCAGTTGTCTGCAGAGGAAATGGAAAGGATACAGTCCTGGAGGGGAAATGAAGCGGTCTAGATTGTCCACCTTTCAAACATCAGGGATACCTTTGTCTACACAGTATTTCTGCCATGAAAGCTGTTACCAACTCACCTTAATGTCTTATGTATCCGAGGCGGCTGCCAAATCTACCCTCCCCTGGATCTTGAGATATTTTTTTTTTCATCAGGAGAATCTCATTCATTTTACACAGGAAAAGTTAAATTTAGCAAGCAGAGCCCTTCAGAGCTTAGAGGGCTTGCTGATCTGGGAGGCTGTCAAGGTGATTCCATGCCAACTTGGACCTGCCTGCGTTGGAAGCCTCTCATCTTGCCAAATGCTGAGCTTATTTTGTGAGAGAGGCAAAAGTCACAGTGAGATATAATAGGAAGCCATCCAGTTGATTTTATTCCCATGTCAACTCTGAGAATCTGTGTCTCTATGACTGAAAGGTCTGATAATTAACAGGTGTCCACACACCCCAGCGTGAATTAAAATTTCATGGCATGCAAAGGGAAGTTGATTATTATTATTTTTTTTTGTTTTGTTTTTCGAGGTAGGGTCTCACTTTAGCCCAGGCTGACCTGGAATTCACTCTGTAGTCTCAGGGAGGCCTCGAACTCACGGCAATCCTCCTACCTCTGCCTCCCGAGTGCTGGGATTAAAGGCGTGCACCACCACACAGGGTTTTGATTATTTTTCGAGATGAAAAGTTATCGTAGTATGGAAAACTGGTCTCAAGATATTAGTAATTCCATGATATTTTTCTATGCATGAATTACCAATCTTAAACTCAGACATTTCCATGAGATTTACGATATGTAAAAGGATGTGAATTTGCCATGTGCAACTATGAAAAAAGTTGTGCTCTATGGAAGAAATGTTTATGGACTGGTTGGATTGTTAGTACTAAAGACAGGCCATCTTATATTTATGCACAAGATGTGTGCTCCAAAATAGGTGTATAAGTAAATAAATATAAATATAAATATAAATATAAATATAAATATAAATATAAATGTTCCCAACTTTTTATTGTAAATAAAATCTGACATATATTATCATATACAGACATTTATGCTGAAGCTCATTTTCTTCTAATTAACTAATTTCTCCAAACGCCAAGAATTCCCTGTTTAAACATTAAAAATATTATGTACCTGCATTTATAACTACTTCAGCAAACTAAAGACCCAAGGTGCCTCATTAATAACAGCACAATAATTTAGGCTTTGAATCATTACAGCCATTGAAGTTACATTGGTTTTACAACTAAATTTAAGTTTTTGGCAATGATTATAGTATTAACTATAAAGAGGATTTCATGAGCTGTGATTATATATGTTTATATATCATTATGGCTACACAGTATAGAAAACATTTAATCTAAAGTAATCTTAGTAATTATGTCGTCAGCACCTTTAAGAATCTTTCATAAGGTGTTCATTTCATAGAATATGCATATAATTTTATGTGGGTATTTAAGGAAATTATCATTAGTAGTAGGCTTTGTCATACATATCATTTGTTTTGTAGACATTCATATTCCTCCGTAGGAGATTTCAGAATGTTGTTACAAGATGATCAATTATTTAATCTCAACATATAAATTATTCAATTGCAAATATAATCACAGCAGGTTGTTTAAAAACTTTCACAACCAAAATGAAAATAAAACCTTTTCCTCTTTATTGGAAACACACCCCAATAATTTGTCTCATGCAATGTTCACTAGTTTAATATCTTACTTATGTAAATCTATAGATTACTGACTCTAATTACTAAAGTAACTTCTCTCATGGATCTCTGAATAGCTCAGTGGCTCAAGCCAGTTGGTCTTGCTCATGGATACAACCTTTGGTCATTGCATGGTACACTAGGAACATCAGGAAGATAGCTTTCATTCCACAGTTGGCTGTTTTAGGCAGTTCGGGTTTGTCATAAAATTCCAATATCATCAAGAATACAAGCACTTTTCACATCCCTATTTATATTTCCTTTGCTTCCAAACTATTAACCTAAGCAAATCATATTATAAGCATAGATAAAGAATAGAAGGGCATAAATATAGACCAAAACAATTTTTGGGGAGATTACTTATGGCTGTTCTCTGTAATATACTGTAAAGATCATAAAAGTTCATACACTGTAGATGGGATCATTTTTTTCTAAGTCATAACTTTGTTCTCTTTTGTGAAATTTTATTATGATAAGAGCACAGTATGTTCTCAACAAGTTTACATATATGATATATTGTGAACTGTAGAGACTTAGAAAGTGTCGCATGGTCAGCTACTATTTAATGTATATAAACAAGACAGATATAATGGCATGGAAACTAATTTCCAATGTCACTTTGTTGGATTAGAAAATGCCTAAGGCATTAGATAGACACACTTTTGACTATATTGAAAAAGAGTTTCCCCGAGAGAATTAAATGACAAAGTAAAACTTTTCCTGAATGTGGTATGGACCCATCCTTTGGACTGGGGAAACTAAATAAAAAAATGAATCAAATCAAGGAAAGCCTACTAACTAAGGCTTCTGAAGTTTCTCTTTCTCCTATTCCTGTTTGGTACCATTTAATAAATTGCTGCACTGCCATCCTGGTCATGATAGACTATATTCCTCTGAACCATGAGCCAAAATAAACCCTCCTCCCTTAAATTCCTGTCATCAGGTATTTGTCCCCAGCAAGGGGAAGATTGAGTAATAGAGATACTATTGAGATTTCCTCGTAATTATGTAGAACAGCTTTGTTCATAGATTTCCTAGCATTTTCAAAAAGAAGAAAGTGATATATAAGTTAGATGGAATATTGGATATTGTTTCAAATTATATGCATGTGAAAATATCGTGTCTATACCTTGAACATATGCAGTCTGTTTTTTCTCAATAAAGTTGGGGGAAGTAGATAATTTGTGTTTTGAAGCAGAGAAAAATGAGTTTCAGAGGCAATTTGAAAAATTTCACCAAAGCATAAATGTCAGAAAGCACAAATAGTAAGCAGAAATGCCAGGGAGGCACTATGCACAGTGGTACCTTTATGGGAGCATCTCAGGAGAGCTCACACCAATGCCAGTGTGAGAGGAAGTAGAGGAGTTTATTAACCCAAGGGGCCAACTAGCCAGAATCATTTCCAAAAGGCTCAGGCCCTGAATGAAAGTTTACCTTCATTTTTATACATCTAGTAGCAGTGAGGCAGGGTTAAGCAATTAGGCAGGGCTTACAGAAGCAAGATATTGCAGTTAGCTTTAAAGTCTATGTGAGTCAAGATAACTCTTTCAAAGCCCAATAATTCCCAAGAAAGGCTTATCAATTGCCCTTGCAGCTGCATTGTCCTGTCCGTTTCTCAGGGCAACACTCTTCCCTACTATAAACTAACCTCTCTGTCTTATCTTCAAGGACTTCTTTCAGCAAGTCTTCCTGAGACACTTTGGCTGCTGAACAGGGGATTTTAGCCTTCCTGCAGTTAACTCCTTCAGCAATTTTACTGATTTCAGCTTTCCTTTCATAACTTAATAAGTAACCCTTTTTCTGCTACAGTACACCTGAAATCCCAACTCTGGGGAGGTTTAGATAGGTGGAGTAGTAGATGCCATAGGCAGGTACAGACTAACCTGGGTTACATATGAGACCCTATGCATAAAACCAATAGAAAAATATCATAGCTGATACATCAGAGAAAGGAAAAGGGTTCTAGAGGTGCCTGAATCCTCTAAATGCATTAAATGTATTTTTTTAAAAAAATTTTTCTGCTATTGCTCTAAAAACGACAATCGCTTTTAAGCTCATACCACTCAGTTCCAATATTTTCTAAAAGAACCAACTACAATGGTATATCCTGAGCTGCTTATGAAAAATGCATTTTTTTCAAGTTTTACCCCATAGAATTTTGACTTGGAAAGACCAGCATAGCACAGTACAAAATAGTCTGTCACAGATAATCCCACAGTATGCTATGAACAAAATACATAGCTCCACAGAGCACAGGATCCTAGCAGATGTACCAAATTTCCAAATCCCAGGGTCATTAGTAAGTATGTTAATTCTTTCTTTGAGAATTGGGAATGACACCTAAGACAGTGCCCTCTAGACAAGCTTTGCTCGGCCACTGAGCTTCATCCCCAGGCTGCATCTGTAACTCAGAAATTTGAAAGTCGGTTTCTTTTCTGTAAAATAAACTTTTTGCTGTTCCTTAAAGAGTTTTGATTCCTTTCTTCTACCAGTGCCAAGGAATTTGCCTTCTTCTAAAAGGTAGAATCCCCATTAAATGGAACAGGAATATTACTTACATTTCAAAATGACTCGCCATTTTTAGAAGGTCCAATTATAGATTTTTTTAAAAAAATATTCTTCTCAAAGAGGCATTACATAGGATTGTGGAAATGGAGTAAGTGAATTATTATGGTGTCCTACTATTAAAATGATCTGCTGATTATAGTCTATAATTTTCAGATATGTATTTTAGAAAAGTGGAAAACGATGCAAATTTCCCAAACTCACCCTTCCTTAGGCAGATTTTTTTCATAAGCTTAGATCACATCAGTGTGACCAAATATCACAGATAAATGCTGGTCGGTTTCTTGAGCTTGCCACCTGCATTCAGAGGGAAGGCAGAGTCTGTGACTTCCTGGGGAGGCTTCTTTGACAACACGATATTTCCAGGCCCCAACCCAGGCATGGACACGATCCGAGGAGCCTTCTCTCATAAGGCTGGCCATATGTTGGGGTCGGCTCGGATCCAGGCTTGCCTAGAAAGTGGGGAGCTAACTAATGAGGCCTGGCGTTTCTTCCTGCTGACAATGTTATACACCATTATAAATCTTTCAAATGATGCCGTTTTTGAAACAGGTTTTGAACAATTACACATAAAATTTGTTGCAGAAGCCGACTAGGGCCCTTCATTATCATGACTCAGGTTTCAACGCTTTCTTGTTACTACATTTTCCTAAACGTGAAGTGATTTGCTTTGATTTGCTAAGTAGAAACTTAGGGGTACATGAGTTATAGCAAAATGGGGGGAAGGCAGGAACAGATTGTCTTTAGCAATCAGGCAGGAGTGTTATCTTGGGACTGTCGGCTGAGCCTGAGGTGTTTTGACACTCTTTCTAGCACACACACCTAAAAATACTTTTTGCCCCTTCTGTTGTTATAATTGCAAGTAGTCAGTCAATCAAGGGGAATATTTCCTGGTTGTGTCATGAGTAACATCATGGCAATGCTGTTACTGAAAGGGAGTAAGCAATAATAAACAGCACAAATCATTTTCCTCAATTCACACAAAACACTAAAAAAAAAAGCCTGAACATCTCTTTACAAGAATTCATAAAATAAAAGTCATAATGCCCCCAGCAGGGTGGGAACAGGAAGGAGGGAAATGGGGAAACCCATCATAAGACTTGCTCATACAATGTAACTAGTTATTGACAATAAATATGAAAAAATACCATATATGATGAGACACAAAAAGTCATAATGCTAGCTAGGCAAATATTATGAGAAGCAAAGAACATATATTTAATTATTGGGAGAATCATCATGAATACTTAATGAATGAAAGGCTATTATGGAGCTATTATTAATCGTTTAGAAAAAATAAATATCCAACTAAATCCACACTTTAAGCATCAAAAATATGTATGTTGCAGGCTTCTTCCTCTTATTTATTTAATTCACGGCAATATAAACTGAGGCTTACTGTGTGTTGGACACTGTAGAAATGCTGAGAACTAAGAAATGTCCCAGAACTTTTACATAGTGGCAGGGACGTATATCTATGTAATACCATTAAATTTGTGACAGAAAATTCAGAGATGGATGATCACAATATAATGGTTATAGAGAGTCTCAAGGATAGTAACACAGAGAAAGTCACATTTGAGCCTGATTATTTAGCTCTTTATAAAATTGAATCATGACCATCCTTCCTGCCAAGCAACTCTCCCCTCGCCGTTCCCAAGGCAAACTGTGTGTATTTCAGTTATAGAACTTTATGCATTTATTTATGTTGAATTAACTTCCAAATTTTAATGAATTGATGAAGATAGGCTATACATGTTTAGTTTTTTTTTCAATTCAGCACAATAAATCACTGCTAAATGAGTAAGCACCATAAACTGACAATTGCATAATATATTTAAATATAGTTATAGTTTTGAAATTTTGTATATATATATATATATATATATATATATATATATATATATATATATATATATATATATATATATATTTCAATGAGCAACAAAATTCTTCTTAGAGGGAAAATATTGTTCAGGAAATCTGAGGCTATATGGAGAAAATCAATAGCAGAAGAAAATGAGTCTTAACAAGTAGATGAAGAGAAGGGTGAGCGAAGGATGGAGTGTGGGAATGGGGACAAATCAAAATCCAGGAGATTGACCCCTTTTCAAGAAAATGGCCCAAAGTACGCCAAATCCTAAATACGATGTCTAAGAAAGAATTTTTAATGTCTTAATTTCTTTGATGGAAAAATCTACTTTCTTCCTAGAACTTCAGCAAATTCAGTAACATAAAAATGCTGTTTTAATTTTGGAAAGCCCTAGTTGAATTGCGTAAGCTTTATTTAAGGCTCGGTGCAGAGGAGGGAAAGTGACTAAGAGCATGAGATGTGACTAAGATAATATTTATCAAGGTTTCCAGCTGGGTGTGGTGGTGCCCACCTCTAGTACCAGCACTTGGGAGGCAGAAGTAGGAAGATCAAGAGTTCAAGGTCATCTTTGGCTACATATGAGTTTAAGGCCACCCACAGATACCAGAGAACCTACCTTTAAAAAATGACAGGCAAAACATCAAAAACATTCTTCCTGGGGAGGTAGTTTAGTCAGTAAAGCACTTGCTACATAAGCGAAGGGACCTGAGTTCACATCCTCATCACCCAAAGGCAGGAGTGGCAGTGTACCCACCTGTAATCCCAGAATGCTGAGGCAGACAGGAGAACACACATATACCCATGCTACACACAAATGTAAAATAAAAATAAACACTAAAACACTTTCAGTCCTGGAGATTATAGAATTATTGGTATTGAACCAAATTTTGTTAACAGACAACAACCACCAGATGATATACAAGGGCTTTCTTCCACTCACCCCAAGTGTAGTTAGTGAGCATTTTCTCTGGGCTCGATAAGGAGTCTAAGTCTAGATTTTACCAGATTGAGAAGTCACAAAACATGTCTGCTCTGGCCAAATCCCAATGTCCGGTGTATGAAACAGAAGTCCAAGAAGGGCAGACAGATCCTGCTGAGATGAGATCAAACTCTGGAACAGTTGATATAGCCACCATGTCTGGGGCTATGCACTGAGAAATCATTTGGGCAAAAGGCTGGCTGAGGTCTATGGTGCATGTTTGCTTGGGGTTTGGGCTGCACAGATACAGGTTTGATTGAACAGGAAACAGTTGCTCCTGGATTGAGAAGGGATTGTTACTAAAGGAGATGTGCCACATACTGGGGATCTGGCCCAGCCAGGGTCTTATTAAAGCCTCTGACACTGTGACACACACACACACACACACACACACACACACACACACACACACACACATGACTGGGAACAATGCCATGAAGTAAGGCATTCCATAAACTTTCTAAAGCAGAGACATGAATAAAAGCACATTTCTAAAGTTGAGACCAATTAAACTTGAGAGGATTGAGGAATCCTTGCATTCTACAGCTTGGCCTTCACAAAGAGCTAAGACAAGCCTATTCAATTTCAAATGGATCCTCTGGTTTAGCAGAAATAACAACACTGCAAGAGAAAGAGAGAGAGAGAGAGAGAGAGAGAGAGAGAGAGAGAGAGAGAGAGAGAGAGAGAGAGAGAGAGAGACCATAGGACTTCAAATCTCTGTAAAATATTGCCTACAATAATCAACACACAGTAAGAAATGTGATCCAAATCTTGGATAAATCATACTCAAGACAAACCTGGACATGGCTCAGATGTTGAGATTAGAAGATAAAAATTCAAAGATTCATAAAATATTATGAATTTATTCAAAAATTAATTTAAAATAGTTAACAAATTAATGTAATTCTCCATTTTAATGAATGGACAGATGGGCCTGTCAGCCGACAATTAGCAACTATTTCAAGAAATAACGTAAAAAATCTGAGGTGAAAGAAACAAACAGAAATAAATCATTGAATTGGTTTAGCAGTGTACTGAAGAGTGGAGGAGAAAATTCTAGATTTCCATCTCTTCCATGCCCTGGAGAGAGATTAGTAGAAATAATCCCAATTTAGAGGGAAAATAAATGAGGAAAAATGAACAAGGCCTAAAGACAATGTGAAATAATTCAACAATGTGCCCTGCATGCCATAAGGGGAAAAATGAGGCAAGAAACAAAATCAGATGAAATGGTATCTGTTTACAAAATACAATTTAAAATCCTCAACATTATAAATATAAAGAAAATTATTCCATGGTCCCCATGGTGCAAATGCCAAAGAGCAAGGAAGAAAATGAGGCCATGGAAACAGCCAGAGAACAGAGACACTTTAGATATGGAGGAAGAAATGAGAGAACTTAGGACTGATATTTCTTTTAGAAACAATGGAAAGACAGAAGAAAGTAAAATGTCATCTTCAAATTACTGAAAAATTGATGTGTTGATTCATAGCTATGTTAAATTCAAATATTCTTATAAAGAATGAAAAATAATTTTAGATGAACAAAACCCAAGGAAATTTTCAACCAACTGATTCATATTCTTATATGAAATCTTTTTAGTGAATTGTAAATGACATTATATATATATACATATATATATATATATATATAGCATAATTGTATATATCAGATGTAGAACACACAATGAAAACATTGAAATTATAGTAAAAATATTGTAATATATTGAATTATATTATATTGTAATATAAAAGATAACTGTATATACACACAAATGAATACTATGACAGATTAGCATACATAACCTAACACATTATGTAGATATGTTAATTAAATATTCTATTCTATAATAATAGAATATAGTAGAGAATGCTTACATATCACACACAAAGATTCCCCTCACCTTATATTATTATGGCACATTTGACATGAATAATTAGACAGTATTCATAGAATGTTATGAATTAAACTCTATACATAAGTTGTTTTTGGTTTGATTTTTTTTCAATCATCCAATCTACTTTTCTTATTCCAGGATGAAGAAATACATTTATTCACCATGTCCTTGTAGCTTCCCTTGGACTGGCCAATGATCAAACTTTGCTTTTTTAGATGACCTTGAAAGTCCTGAGTACTACACGGCTTGCATGTTGTAGATGTTTGTAGTATTGTAAATTTGTTTTCTGGTCTTTTTCTCGCAATTTGATCAAGGTTTTGGGATCTGAAGAAGACCACAAAGGTAAAAATGCATTCTCATTGCATATTAAATGCCTCTTTGATATGATGCAGTCAATCTGCATGTTGTTTGAGTGAGTCACCTTCCTTATCTCGCTGGTTCCTGCTCACCCTGCTCCTCTACTGCAACCCCTCCTGTTCACATCTTGTTCATTTAAAGGAATTCACTGTGCACTGCTCACATGTAAGGGCAGTGGGTTAACTCAAGTCCTGGAGTTTCTAATCTTCATCACGTGTTCCAGATCTCTCTGTCACACGTGTCTATTTAGCAACCTGTGCCTATTTTGCAATCATGTTTTCATATATACTTATGCTATCAATTCATCTCATTTATTTCCTTCCTCTCTCCCACGATTAGTCATTTCTCCTGGACAAGGAGGCTGGTTTCTCTACTGGTGGCTGGTGTGAGAAACCAATCTCTAGGCTCTGAGTATATTCATTACTGCTGTGCTATCCTTGCCTCTAGGAACTCTCACAGTTACATCACAGGTGTCTATTAATACATGGGCACACAGGTATCTATAATTGCTTTCCCATCTCCCCTCCTGTATCTAGTGAGCTGAAAATAAAGTTCATGTTTTCGTTTCTGCTCAGACCCAACACTGCATGCTCCACCCTGTCTTTCTTTGATCCCTACCTGAAACTTGTCCCTCCAGCACTAAAAGCGAGCCCACACCATTAACCATTATGGATGTGTTCAATTTTAGGATGATGTAGAGTAGTTTCAGAAGTGTAAACCTATATCCACAATGAAACATGTTTATCAATTAGAACTTAGTGCTTAGTGACACTTAAATATTTTAGTTACACAATTTTTACTCCTTTCAAAAATTATAAAGGTTAATGTATGCCCAATGCCTTCTTTGAAGTTATGTCACCCATTTAGAGTATCGTTAAATTATTTTGCCACCCTCTGTATTTCATCTGGAAATTGCCCCTTTGATGGTTAGGTTTTGTTGTCAACTAGATCTTTTTAATTATCTTCGTTGGGTTTCTAATGTTGTTCAAGGGAAGGCCGCCCTCACAGTAGGGGCAGGATGTAAGGAAGCTCAGGGAAGTTGAAAATAAACATCCCTTCCTGTGTGGGCAGAGCAGGAAGGAAATTTCAGAGACTCATGAATCCATCAAGTCTGGGAAAGGGTGGCAAAACCCTATCCTAAGACTATATAAAGGGGCAGGAATTCTCTCCTTGCCCACCCCTCCTGTTTTGCCTCTGTGTGTGTGTGTGTGTGTGTGTGTGTGTGTGTGTGTGTGTGTGTCTGTATGTCTGTCTGTCTGTCTGTCTGTGTGTCTGTGTGTGTGTCTGTATGTGGTGTTGGTGACGGGTTTCTCTCTCTCTGCTTGGACTTGTGAAAATGGAGCAGCCCCTTTCATTGTTTTGGAACTTCTCCTGTAACTGTAGCTTCAATAAATCCTTTCCTCCCACAAACAGTGCCTTGTTTGGAGATTCATCCCATTGTGGGGGCGGGGGCTGATTACAACAGCCCTCTATCCCTAGTATTCTAATTTATATGCAGTTTTCAACTAAAAGTTAACCACCCATAGTGTATACTGGATGTCAACCATTAAAAAAAAAACTTTAGTGTTTTAAGTCCAAATAAATTTAATAAAATCAAATGCTAGCGTATGTTCCATTTTCAACAAGAATTAAAAGTAGAACACGAAACAATCTAGCAGAAATAAAATAAAACAAATAGCAGAAATAAAAATTTAAAACTAATTCTATCGACAACTGCATTACAAGTTGGGATGACTTGCCTAGCATGTATATGGCCTGATGAAGTGAAGAAACACATTTTTTTTTGCTGAAAGTCAAACACTGTATTGAATGGAGAAACAAAAATGTGAGAGCAGACAGATGTTTTGTTATATTGATATTAGAGAAATTGGAGACCTGGCCAAAGAAAGGTACTAAGAGATGATTTGACACTGAATCATGATGACAGCTGTAATGTTTCCATCAAGATTTATTTCTAAATATGCATTCTTAACAGTTTCAAAATGAATATAGAAATAATGACTAAATAAACTAATACACAAGTGCATAACTGTTGCTGAAGGTTTTTAATCGTAGTTGATAAAAATGGCAGCAAAACAACATCAGAAAGGACAAGCTGTGAGCCGGAGCTTGGGCTGCAAGATGGCATTTGGGATTAACATCTGTGAAGGGAAGAATGAAACACAGCTGACGAAGGACAGGAGTCAAACTGGGAGGCAGAGCAAATGGTTCTCCACAAAACCCAGCAACGAGCTCAGGAGAAAATATTTCCTGTCAGGATTGCTCACATCAGGCAGATCCCTGCCTTTCTTCAGAGATCTCTCCCAATTATGGATATGCTTCCCCAGGAAAGGAGCCACCTTGCACGAAGTGACTACAGCGGAGGCAGAATCCTAAGAGGCTGACATGGACGTGTTCTGTGTTAATGGAACTCTTGGCAGCTGCTGAGAAGAAGCCACTTCTGTGAAAGGACCACTGGCCATCCAATTACCACATCCACGTGAACTTGACCTGGTTGGTTATGGCCAAGAGTTGTACCCTTTTGTGTGCATGAGAAAAATGAAACAAGAAGAGTAATGATAGATTAGAACACAACCATATCTTCAGTTACAAGATAGACAATGTGTTAAATGTTAAATAATTGAAATAAGAGATAATAAATTTCAAAAGATCGGAATCTTACCAAATACACTTATTGAGGAGGACTAAATATAAATAAAACTGAATTATACCTATAACTCTCACAAATATTAGGAAGTTAAGTAAAACTTCTAAATCAGCAAAACATTAAAGAATAGTTTGCGATGGGAATTAGAACATATCAAATTAAGACATCATATTAAATGCAAATAGACACTTAAAATTTGTGGAATTCCACAGTATGTAATATAAAATTTATGCCTTTTATTTTATGTTAAAAATAGAAAAGGTTTGATGCTATTAATTGTTCTCACCACAAAGAAATTAATTTTTAAAGGAAACAGAATGCGAAAGAAAATCAATGAGAAAGGAGCATTTATGGAACAGATAATGGACAGACACTGATTCATTACACAGATTCAGAGACATGATAAATATCTCTGAATTATAATTTTGAAAAGTAAAAAAAAATATATAAAGTATAACAGAATAAAGGATTATTATTAATAAAACTTAATTGTTAAAGGAAATGAATTATCAACAAGAAATAGTGGTTCCCAAAATAGAAAATATTAGAGTAATACAGGGTTTCTGATACAGGTGAAGAAGAAGCACTTTTCAGATTATGGAGCAATTTGTGTGATTATGTATAGTAGTGAGAAAAAAGTCCCTGAGAAAGTATTTCAATATCTTCTTAATGCCATCTTAATTTTCCTACTTTTTTATGTTTACTATAGAAGACCAAAACTATTCTTTGAAATGATTTCTTTCATCTGATGTAATACTGGAAGCCAAGGTAGTCACATTTCCTTTTTAAAATCATATTTATTGTCAATAATTAGATACATTGTATAAGCAAATCTTGTGGTGTTACCCTCATTTTCCTCCTCATTGTCCCCAAACCACTGGAGGCCCTCCTGGGTGGGCATACTGGATCAATCCATGGGATAGATGCTACCTACCTGAAAGGAATTCAGGACACTGACAAGAGCAAGGGCTGGCCAGGCTGCTGGTGGGAACACAGTATAACACAGCCACAGTGAAAGAATTTGTTTCTCACAGAAGAAATTATACGGGGCAGGGAGATGGCTCAGGTTAAAGGAGCTTGCTTGCAAAGTCTATTGGCCTGAGTTTGATTGTCCAGTACCCACATAAAGCCAGAGGCACAAAGTGGCACACGCATCTGGAGATCTTTGCAGTGGTAAATTTCCCTGGCATGCCCGCACTCTCTCCCTCTTTCTATCTCTCTCTCTCAAATAAATTCATAAAAATAAAAATGCAATAATACTTTTTCATTATGACCTAGTAACCAAGCTCCTTGACATTTATCTGAAAGAGTTAAAATGTATACTCACACAAAGCCTATCTATGAATGTTCATAGCAGCCTTATTGATAAGCAACAAATGTGGAAGCAACCAAAATTATCTTTTGGTAGGTAAATAGCTAAACAAATTGTGCTATGTTCCTATAATAGTTTAGCTAATAAGAAGAAGTGCGCTGTCAAGTCATGAGAAAACAAATAGGAAAACAATGAAAACAACATAAAGACAGAAAGAAGGCAGTGTGAACTGGCTGCATAATATATGATTACTACTGTAAGAGGTTGTGGGAAGGCAAACCCATGAAGTGATACAAAAATCAGTGATCACCATGGCTAGGGATCAGGAAGGGATCTGTAAGCAGAGCACAGAGGAGCATAAGGGTAGTGGAAATCTACTGCAATAGAACAGGAGATGCATGCATTGTGAGTATCCCTTAGGCCACAGACTATATGTATGATCCACAGTGGATCCTACTATGAACTACACACTTCGGAGGGACACTCATGTCAGGACATCTTCACAGTTTATAAAAAGTGTTCCATTTTTGTCATAGATCTTGGTAACAGGCAAATCTGGAGAGGTGTGAGAGAAAGTGGTTCAGGAAAAACCTTTGTGAAACCTTCTTTCAGGGCTTTTTGTCTTTTGTTTACCTCCTTAGTGAGGTATCTTCTCAGGTCTTTGGCTGAATTTTAATTTGTTTTTTTTCTTTTCTCATTGAGTGTTAAGCATCCACTGCATACTTCAGATGCATCATTTATAAGTATTTTCTCTGAGTCTGTGACTTGTTTTGTCTTTTTCTTGACATTATCTTTAACACAGTTTTCTTCATGTTAATGAAGTCCACCTTAACATTTATTTCTTTTATGACTTGTGCCTTTCATATTATATCTGCAAATCCATTGCATTGTCCAAAGTTTTAGACTTTTTCCTGTCATCCTCCAGAATTTTTAGATTTTCATTGTACATTTTGGTCTGGAATCCATTTTGAATTAAATTTTGAAGGGATTAACATCATTGTCTAGATTCATGTTTTTGTATGTGAAAACTTTTTTGTATAGAACACTATCTTTTCCTCACTGGTCTTTTTTGGTGTTGTCAAATGTCAGTTATCTTATTTATATGTGTCTCTGGGCTTATTACACTCTATTTAATTTATTTGCTTCCTTTGTTGCCAGTACCAGATTGACATGATCACTGCTGCTTCACGGAATGCCTTGGAAGGTGGTATCAATTCTCCAACTTCTTTCTCATAAAACCCACTGAGGAGGAGACACCCAATGGATAGGGGACAAGGAGGAGGGAAATGGGATACCAGCATAACCTTTGCTAATACAATGTAGCTAATTTTGGACAATAAAGATATCAACTTAAAAAAGGTAAGTGGCTTAATTTAGCTTTTTGCTTTGCCATGTAAAATGTACAACCTGATTGTTGATATAAAAATTACGAGCTATATTTTGTCTGGGATTATATTAAATATTTAGTTCATTTTTAGGAATGTTACTATCATGACAGTAATGTCTTTTTGTTTATGAACATGAATTATATTCCCAATTAATGTTTGATAGCTTTCTTCAGAATTTTTTAATTTCATTTTCATCAAACATCATAATTCTTTAAAATGTTGAATAGTGCTGAATCCATCAAACCATTTTCTAATATTGGTTATTTTGGTTTTTTTTTTCATAAATTGCGATTGTAAATTGCCTTTACAGCAAACCGAATTTATTTCTTATGAATAAATTTTAAAGGTAAATCCTGAGGTCAAAGGTTAGAATGTATTTCAAATTATCATAATTCATCCAAATTGCTCTTTAAATAAGTTAGAGCAATATATTATTAACTAACATAGTACATAATTAATCTTTCCTGTATACTTTGCTAACATAAGATGTTCTCTTTTAAAAAATTGTCTACATCGAATATAGAGGTGAATAATTATGTCTTTGCTTTAATTAACATTTAATAATCTTTTATAAAATTTATATTGTTAACATGAATATTGTCATCTTATCTTTGCTTGTTATTTTGTGAATTGTTCATTTATATTAGCCACATATTATTGATTGTTCAAGTCCCAAGAGACAATATATTTCTATAGTCTGACCTCCTCATACAATATCCTATTCCAAAAGCACCCACATTCATTGAGGTTGATCAATGAAAGGCATCAAATATGGCTGTGCTATCAAGGGTAGTTAAAAACTATGTAAAATTTTCAGGTTCTTAGTTAAGAAGTTCTTGAAGACCATAACTGATCTTATTTACAGAGTGAAACCTCTTTCACAAACAGGCTTCATGGATGTCTGTATTAACAAATTAGCTGTATATAAATGGGTACTTTCATGTATGCATGTGGTGTGTATGAAATCCTCCTAATAACTTGTCCCATCTATCCTAATTACTACTCAATTTTAGGTTGATTTTTTTAAGTTTTCTCATATGAGGGAGATGATTAATCTTTCTGTTCTCTGCTCATATTATTTCACTTAAAAAAACAACATCAACTTCCCCTCATTTCCAGAAAATAATTGCATTCCATTCTTTATCCAAGGAATACCACCTGTGCAAAACTATACCAAATTTACTTCATCCATTCCTCTATTTATGAGCATGCAGGTTGATTCTAGCTATAAGGTATGTTGCAGCAATTGACATGATTTTGTAGGTGTCTTTGGGATTCCGATTTAGAAGGGGATGGCATGGTTGAAGCACTTCAAGACACTGAGGAAAGTAATTCTTTTCTCTATATGGTCTCTAAAACAAAATACAAGCAAAATTTAATCAAAGACATTACATCAAATTTAAAAACAATCAAAGGGACCCTCCATCCTTCCATATATTTTCATGAACAAACCAGGATTCTTCCATATTAGTGATTGCTAAGAATGGTTTGATTTTTGAAGCATTGACTAATAAGGAAAAAAATGGAAGTTAAAAACATAACACTATCTGAATAATATCCTTGACTTTGTAATCCTATGTGATGACTCAATTCAGGCCTTATTGGCCAAGATCACACAATAATTGTGGAATAGTAATATGAAAATCCTTGTTGGACAAACATCTCCATGAAAATGCTTTGTAGCATATGCTAGGAATGACAACATTTGTTCACTTCAAAGAAAATTACATAGCATTGTATCAATCCAGAGGAAGTTACTTAATCCAAAGTAGACAACCATTTTAATAGTTAGAGTCAGAATGAGATAAGAATTTGGGATATACTATAGTTTTATTGATGTTGCAGTTACCTTCATAGTGTGGGGTAAAACCCTTGAACTAAAGCAGATTAATAATGGCAGGGGAAAACATGGCATGAGCAGAGGCTGGATATCACCTGTCATAGCCACACACCACTGGGATGAACCTCCAAACCAGGCACAGTTGTGGGAGGAAGGGATTGATTGAAGCTACAGATCCAAGGGAAGTTCCATCATAGTGAAAGAGACTGGCACCCTTTTAGGGGATCCAAGCAGAGAAAGAAAACCACCACCAAAGACAAGCACACTCACACACACAAGCAAACAGTAGAGAGCTCTACTGAGCTCAGCATGCTCTCTGCATAGCTATGGCTGGAATTCAGCCCCAGAAACACCTTTGGGTTTGAGACTTGGATCCACCTAAGGTGATACCTCCTCCAGTCAGGCAGCTGGAAAAAAAAAGCTTCAATAGATCTTGAATCTATGAGGGGACAGTCATTCAAACCACCATATCACCTCTGCCCCCTCAGGTGGAAAACAGCAGTAAGAGAGCAAGCTGAACACTGGCAAGAGCAACTGACTGACCCATAAGCCTGCACCCAGCAGCACACATTTCTCCAGCAAGGCTAGTATACCACTCAACTAGTCATTAGCTGGGAACCAAGTATAGAACACTTGAGCTTTGTGGGCAGCATCTGATTCACTACCATATTCTGCCCTTGGCCGGAAAAAATCATGAACACATGAACGTCAGTGATGTGAAATGCAATACATTCAGTTCAGCTTTAAAAGTCTGCAAAGTTTTTTTTTTTTCCTTTTTTTAACCAATCTCAACACTGGTTCAAATATCCCCATTGTCCAAGGAGTCTAAACCAAAATAATAATAATAATGGTACAAAATAAACATTCACACTACAAAAGAAGGCACTGCAAAGAAAGATTGAACCAATATATGATCCAAAACAGGCCACACATCAAATCCTGGAGCTCCAATTCCAACATCTGCAGCTAGTGATAATGTGTCTGGGGTCGCAATTCCAACAATCCAGTTGGAATGCTTAGAGATATAAAGAAAAATCCATCTCTAGGCAGCAGTGTTTTTTTGGCAGCCATAGTCCTGACATCTCAAAAATCCTGGGGTCTCCACTGTAACTCATGATTCATCCATACCATGGCTCACATATCTCTACCCTGCTCCACATTGCCTGGGGATTATCTTCAAATAACTATGCTGCACATCCAGTGACCCTTTCTTGATACATTTTGTATATTCCCATATTACCAGGTGGGCTGCTGAGTTTGTAAATCCAGAGGGAGTCAAGCCAGATTTGAGAACAGTCAAATGCCTCTGACATTCTTCCTTCAGACTCCCTGCTTTTGAAAGAGTCAGGATTCCTTCCCGCTCACCCATTGAAGGACAGCTGGCACAATCTCAATGGTCGTAATCTTTCAAACAATTGCAGACGAACTGAGCTACTGTTTCTAGCCATACTTTCATTTTTTTCTAGGTCATCTTCTGCACACACAGCTCATGTCTTCTAAACACCACCCTATACAAGTGCTCATGGGAACTTGTCCTGAGACTAGAACACAGCTAATCCTTCCACCTTCCTCCTGTGAATCAATTCCAAACAACCAAAGCCACACAGTCAGGTTTCTAGGAGCCATGGCCTCACACCTCTGAACAATTGTAGGTGGGAGTTACCTTCTTCTTGCTGCCAGAAGGCACCCGTTTTGGTCAGCATTCTAGTTGCTGCACAGAAAGAAACCAAGCACAAGCGGCTTGTGGAGGAATGGGTTTATTTGGCTTGAAGACTCAAGGAGAGTCTCCATCCTGGCAGGGAAAATGATGGCATGAGCAGAGGGTAGACATCACCTCCAGCACAGCACTGCAAACAGTGGCAAGAAGGTTTGCCAAATTCTGGCAAGGGGAAGCTGGCTTATAACCCATAAACCCGTCCCCAACAACACAGATCCAGCGAGGTTGTAAAACCCAAACTGCCATCAGCTGAGGATCTATCAATCAGAACACATTCATTTGTTTGTGGGGGACACCTGGCTCAAACCATGACAACACCCAACCAAGAACAGCTGATGGGAGGAAAGGTTTTAGTTTGGTTTATCTCTGGGGGCAGCTTCATGATGGCAGGGTAAAGCATGGCATCAGCAGAGGCTGGTCATCTCATCTGCCACAGCAGCCAGAAAAGAATAGCAGAAAAGTGAGTCAAATCCTGGCAAGGGGAGCTGGCGGTAACACCCCAGAGCCCACAACAAACCCACTCCAGCAACGAACCACCTCCAAAATGGCCATCAGCTAGGGAGCAAGCATTCTGAACACATGAGTTTACCGGGGACAACTGGTTTAAACCACCATATATGAAGACACAGAAATAAGACCTCCTTTCACATCGGAAGAACAAAACATGTCATCGCCTTTTCCCATGCTTGACTAAGTGAATACTGAGAGGTCATCTGAGGACATTCAACAATGCACAGCACTTTGTTCTATAATGGACTCTGATAGACATGAACATCCAGCATTCATATGCCATAATCTCTCTCAGGGTACCAGGCTGTCTGTGGGACACACTTGCCGTCTTCCTCTTCTCTAACAGAAATGTTCATAAAGAAAATGTAAATAAATACACTTTAATTATGTCTTACCATGAGAAGCACTGCTGAGGGCTATTAATTTCAAAATTATGAATTTATCTATCACTTTTTAGTATAAGGACTCAGAAAAAAGCACATGGTTTCATTTATTCTCTCACTTCAGTGGAGGTTAAGGATCAGGACTGAAACTCATTTATGTGGCATTTGAAAAGACCATACAGTGAAGACCAGAGGTGCCCTGTTTTAAAACGCTAAGTGGGGTAGGTATCTCCGACTTCTTATCAAGGGAATAAAATGCTAGAAGCAACTTTTGTGCTCTCCTCATTTAGGGAATAAAGCAGTTTATTAAGCACATTGATTAAAACTGTTTTTCATCTTTTTGTGTGTGGTTTCTGCTTGTAAAAAGGTGCCTATATAATCTATATGATGAAACTGTAAATGTTACAGTTGACAGTCAAAGGGAGTTTAGGGTTTCTGACAGAAATGTAAAGCAATGTATCTTGAGATTCTGCTTTTTAGTATCTCTTTATTGCTTCTTTGTAGTTGTACAGCCATAATATGCATTTTAATATTTGGTTTATGGATTTTTTTCATTTTTATTTGGGTGTTTTCATTATTTGATTTTTGGCAATTCAAAGGTATGAAAAACATCTTTATATCATGCTATATGCTTTCTCTTATTACTCTGGAAAAATGTGACAAATTAAGTTACT
Source organism: Zapus hudsonius (assembly GCA_004024765.1). NCBI lineage: Eukaryota > Metazoa > Chordata > Mammalia > Rodentia > Dipodidae > Zapus > Zapus hudsonius. Next base: position 13,564 of record PVHP010017821.1, on the reverse strand, counting down.
AATGAAATTCTTTTAACCACAGATTACAGACACACACACAACTATTTCCTATATAGAACATACACATTTTCTGAAAGAGCAAGGTAATCTTAGCAGTTTGAATGATAAAAAAATTGGTTTTTATTTTCTTCCTCAAATTATTTCTGTACTTAGAAACTTCACTAAGTAAAGCAGCTGATATTTTAAGCAAGTCAAGAAGAATGCAGGTACAAATTTCCATAAATTATGTTTTTAAGGGAAGAAAAAACCTTAAAGGAATAAGTATATCTTGAAAAAACTCAAATTTTATTAAAACAATTTTAAGATAATTACTTAATTAAAGACAAAATCAATTTTTTTTCACTTTAGGAAGTTATGAGCTTCGTAGTCTATTCAGCTTAATTCACAAAGGCTATTTTGAGTAACTTCTTTATGTTAGATGTCAGATACTTTAATGAGTTGATACTAGAACAAATGAAAGACAGGTCTAGCCCCTAGTCACTCAGTCTAACTTAAAAATAACATTGAATACAGTAACAATATATCTTTGAAACCAATTTCCCCATTTTACCCTTTTGTATTTATTTTTGATCTCCAATTTCTTTTAAATTCAACCATATCTAACTTTAGTATGTATTGTACATACATTACAAAAATATACAATGGAGAATAAAATTAGTGAGATTTTCTTTTCTGACATTAATGGTAGCTGGGTGCTGGGATTGTTTAGACACAATAGCAGAAGGAAATGAAGCTAACCACTAACCCTGCCTCTTCCAGTGTTAAGTAGATGAACCCACTAATTAACTGAGCTGGCAAAGGGTCACACAGGTGAGTTAAAGATGTGTCTGCTTGTGCTGAGCTCATACACGTCCTGCAGATATCTGCATTGGGCTATTGTGCAATAATTAGCTCAAGAGGGGCTTTTATTTGTTATTTCAAAGATAGGAGAATAATAGGGTAGACAAAGGTACATTTTAAAAAATAACAAACATGGTCAGGGTGATCAGAATAAGTAATGATATTTTTATTCTGATATAATAATTAAAACATTTTCTTCAAAGTAACCACAATCATGAGAGTCTTAATATGAATTAAATTGATACTACCTCACTGGATCAGATCAAAAGTAGGCCAGAAGATTTATGATAACTGGATAACCTCATAGAGAATTCAAATAGTAAACATTACTCTGACTCATTCACCTAGTTGACATTATGCTTATTTCCCAGGGATGATGGGTCACAAATTCTTCTGAGGTCCTGAATTTATCATGCCATTGGTAATCAAAGGCAAATATTTGGTTGTTTCCCCCTCAATACTTAAATAATAAACTGCAAACACATATACTTAGTTATTGTTTCAGACCCAGATGGTCCCAAGCATGGCCATAGACGAGGAATCAAATAAGAACCGACTATTGCAAAGGTGTATGGCTTTGTTCAGAGGGAAGTGGCTAAAACATTATGTTCAGGACACATCTCATGTTAGGTCTTAGCAATACCTAAGCTAATAGTTGCAAGTAGCTGTAGAAGGCGCTTTCTATGCTATCATTAATTCTGTGGTCAAAATGCTGGCGAGTCTGCAAAAGAGTGCCTGCCGCCTGAAGCGGCATAATTCTGGTAACGATCAGTGGGGTGCACAAGCATCTTCAAGTCACATAACTGTGGTGATCTCTGTGTGTGCAGCTCTGGTGGACTGGTGCCCATACCACTAAATCAGCCTTCTCAGCACTGCACACATATGGCACAGTTGGAGGTCAGGGGGAGACCCAGGACCCTGTTAGCTTGGGGGCCAAGTCACTCTTAACCTCCATAAAAGGCATCCCTTTAAAGAACAGGGTAAAGGTCACTGCAGCTCATGCCAAGTGTAAAAATGAGAGCTACAGACAGGAAACACTGTTCAGATGTTGTAGGACTGTAGGCCTGTTTTATGTCTGCTCAGAGGCCTCTGCAGCTACAGGAGACCAAAGACAGAGTCACTATCTCCTTATACCAGGTCAGCAGCCAAATGGGTCCAGACATTCAAAGCAGAAGAAATTCAGGGAGTAATCAGGAATTGCCTGTCTCCAAGGCATGGTGTGAAATACTGCAATGGGACATTGTGTGATGGGAACTGTGATGGTGACATGTGTCTGCGTGTTGTGGATTGAGTGTTCAACGTCATGAATGTGTGACACCAAGGCGAGTCGGAACATGGTGCATAACTACTTACTCCCAGGTCACTCATAAAATTGAGATGTGCCTCTCTTGAGAATGTCAGGGAGCAAACATTGTAAATAACATAAACGTTCAGTGTGTCTGAATTAATGAGCATATATTAGGATCATATATAACTTGAGGAAATAAGAAAACAGCACATCTGAGATTTCCCCGAGAAACAGAGAAAAATACGGGAAGTTATTTTTATTATCTAATTGTTAAAAAGTCTCCAATTTTTCTGTCAAAGTTTATAAAAGAAAAATATGCACTGGCCCAAGGTTGGGAAGGAAAAACACTCGTGAGGAAATGCATTTTATATACAAAAGTTATAAAATGCTTTTACACAGAAAGTTATTAAAATGCTTTTAGACAAAAATGGAAATTAAAGAAAAACATTTGCATGGCGTGATTTTTTTTCAGATACTTTTCATCATTAAATTTAAAACTAATGAATTTTCTTGCTGAACGATAACATGGTTCCTGTGGTTTGGAAAGCCAATCCTCTTTCAGTTCCTCTACATTCTCGACAATAATATTGTTTCTCTTTGCCAAGCGATACCCTGTTTCTAGTGCCTGACCTTTCTCACTTTCACTGTTCTCTCTCCCTTCCTTCCATCTTCAAAACTGAAAAATTGCCACATACAACAATTTTGTTTTCCATTTTAACATCATTCAAAATATGAGTTTGAGCTTGGAATTGTGGGATGGGATGCCGAGTGCTTAAAAATGTAAATGGTAGATCTTTTCAAAATTGTGGTGATTCCTTTAGAGTGACTCGGATGAAGAAAAGTCCCTTTCAGCTATCGGTGGGTGTCAGTGAATCACAGACCATTGTAGCAAGCAATGCGTCTCTATCTGCTGTAGCCACACCCTGAAGTTGTGAGGTATAGATACATATTTATTAAAAATTACTCTCCAGCTCACAGACTTATGAAATATGTATTTATTTTGTGAGTGAAAGGTGGCTATGAAGTCTCATAACAAGAGATCTTTAAATCAGGTCAAAAATAAATAATGTTCATTCCAGAGTGGGTTAGAATAAGAAGTCAATTTGGCAAAATTGGAAAAGTGAAGTGACCTCTTCCTTCCCATTTATGTAAAAGTCCACCACCTTTAACATTCCCATTATGATGTGCTTAATAATTTATTTACTATCTTTATATTGATTTATGCCATAAGCTTATCAGGTAAAGTCTTGATCTTTGGATCTATGAAAAGTGGCATTGTATGCAGTTATTTCGTGAAATGTACATAGCTTGATATTTTTGTACTTTAAGAAGAGAAGGCAAAATGCTGTGTAACATATACCTATACTGGTAACATATTCCTGCAAAACATGGTACATCTCTCTGTATGTTTAGATACATACTACTTAGTGGCTTTACTCTTTCTTTGAAGGTTTTATATTTTCTTAGAATGCGTACATGGAAGTGGTGGCATGTATGCACGTCACATGTGTGGACATCAGAGGGCAAACTTCAGACACTCTTCACCTTCCATGTCGTTTGAGGTGGGTTTTCTCTCTGTGGGTCTTGCTCTTGTCCTTTATTGTGTTCTCCACAAATTCCTCAGAGATTCCTTAGGTTCCCACCTTTCCATCTGACTACCAGTGGGCTGGCAATATGGAAGCCTGCCACGTGGGGTTTAGGAAGGACTGAACTCCACACTCAGGCTGGAGCAGTGAGCCATTTAGCCTGTGAGCCTTCTCTCCAGCACTCAGTACTTTTTACTTTGTTCCAATTACATATTTCTATACTAACATAACTATTATTTTCTGGACTGACTTTACTTCAAAAACAAGGGAATTGAAGTAGACATAGAAAAAATGTTAGCTCTCAGATCATCTGGTTTATTAATGTCAGATAAATATATCAGAATTTCATCAAGTCTATAGTATCTTTGACCAGGGCTCCTTTATGCAACAACACGTGAATTTTCATTTAATTATAAATATATTTGTAAGTATTTCATTTAGTGAACCCTTACATTCCCCAGTCTTTGACTAACTCATAAAGGTCTATGCCAATTGAAGAAATCTGAAAAAATATTTTGAATAAACAAAGTAAAGCATACTTAACACATTGTCAAGTTAGATCTACTATGTATCTGTTATGGCTTGAATCTTCCTCTTGCCCCAACTCAAGGTAATTGGCCCCCAGTGATTGGTGGGTGCTATTTTGGGGAGTTTGTGGAACCTTTGCAGGTGGGGCCTGGGTGGCTAAAGTAGGTTGCTGAGGGTTGGTCTTCCAAACTCATAACCTGACTTTGGATACAACCTTGTCCTCTATGTCCTGGTCCACTGAGATATGAACAGCTACTACTACGTGCTCCATCCACCAAGCCCTTGCGGCCAGGATGCAAGGAACTACTCTGAAAGCATAAAGCAAAATCAATCTTCATCTCCTTAAGTGTCCATCAGGATTTTGGCAATGACATAAAAGTGGCTGATATATCTTCTTGGCTTTCTTTGAAATCCACCAGGATATATCTTCAAATTCAATTGAAAATATTGAATTTGTGTAGTTAATCTTGTTGCCTTGTATTAGTCATATTTGACCAATCATTAAATCAATGGCATAAGGAATATTGGGACCTTTGCATCATTGTGGAAACAGTGATGGAGGCCAAAGTCACAATCATACTGGTGTTAACTAACACCCTCCTCCTCATCTCCCTAGGAAGAAACACAAAGTGTCTTCTGAAAGTCAAAATCATGATCCCTTAAATGGTCAAAAAGCCACCGTGCAGAAGATGACTTTGACTCCTCTCAGCTCCTTCCTACAACACCCCCTGACTTCCTTTTCTACCTAGAAATATGCTTTTAACATATGTTAGCCATTTTGTAGTCAAATATTATATGGTTCAGTGTAATATAAATTCATCAATTATTTTTCTAATTTGAGGAGTTTGATCAAACCACTTCTAGTGTATCAGTTATTTTCTTTAGCTGCTTTTATAAAATGGGAATCAATTTTGTTTTAAAACTTTTCATCAAATCAAAGTGTGTGCTTATATACATTATGAAATAGCTCCAGAAGTGTTTCCAGTTTGTATACCATCCAATGCAATAAAAAATAGACTTCCTTGTATAGACGGAAATATGTTACAATGAAAAAAGGGCTTCCTGGAAATCACATAACTCTTGTGCAGCAAGCTTGATGAGCTAAGTGTACATTAATCAGAAACATCTGAATTACATTCCCCTTAAATATACATAAAATGAGGAGGAACCATGGTTTTCAGATTAAGTTTCAGGTTGGACTCCACTTGAACATTTTCCCAGCCTCAACTATCTCCAGTTTTTTTTTTTTTCTTTCCTACTTGGGAGTTCATAAAAGCGCTTCATTCACCACAGAATAAAACTGGATCCATTGGAAATGCAGTATAAATATTAGGTAGATGATACTATAACCCAAGCTAACTCTTCCTATACATATAAAGTAATAGGGCTGAGATTTTAAAAAAAAGTTAATATGTGAAACAGATCAAGTCTTAAATATCTAAATTATTTGAAGTACAGGAAACACCCATCTTGAATAAACTCTTAGAACTTATTTTTGAAATCATATTTGGTAAGTTTTCTTCTATGAAACTCAGAATTGAATCTCTAAGATTTTTAATATTTACTATGGTTACATTTTTATGATCTGGTTCTAAAATGTAGGATGAATTCTTTCCTGTAATTTAGTGGTGCATAATAAACCCTAAATTGTTTTTAAAAAGATTATTTAAACTAATATCATTTAAATTAACAATAGCTTTCTAGCAGTAGAAATTTCAACGTTACCTGTAAGGTAGAATGAATTTTCACGGAAATAATGAAACAAACGTAGAGTCTCAAGTAAGATAAATTTCAATTGGAAAGAGTATCACTTATGCATGATTCCTTTCATGGTTTGAAAAATGGTTCTTTGCATATTTCTTTTATTCTGTCATTATTTTAATATACCACTAGATATATTCCATATGCAATTTACAATAATCCGAAATTAAGCTTTTTCTGATAAAATAGTATCAGTAAAAAGAATTTAACAGAATCTGATAAGCATGTACCCTAGTTCATTTCTAATAACTATAGTGGCAGTTGAATTATATTGTCAAGGGATTTGGGTACATAAATCTGTTGGCCCAAAGCTTTGCTGAATTTATAAGGGCAGAGCTTTCCCTTTTATAAGTAAAGAGAATAGTTACTAGGCAATGTGATTGTATTTCATATTTTCTAGTGATATAACTTAGAAAATATTATGGTGTTTGCGTGTGTGTGTGTTGGGGGTACTAAAAAATTTTATAAGTTACTCTTGGCACTTAGATATTCAAATAAAAGAAATTAGAAGACATAATAAATGCATAATTATTGCTGTGAAAAGAACAAGGTCCAAGGCCCTGATGAATACATGAATGAAGGCTTCTGAGTGAAACATCAGAAACTGAAGCAGAGGTGATTTTATTTTCTTTCCTGAATAAAAAGTTCTTATAAGCAACATCAGACCATGTCTGTGAGTTCCCCTAGCTGCTCACTGAGGACACTCAGGGTACAGTGCTTGAGGTGAAGCCCAATCCATTGTTCTCAGAACACATACATTTATCTCTGTTTAATTTATATTTGTGAAAGAAGTTAATTTTTAATAGAAGTAATAATGACCTTATTAGCTTGAGACAGCTCTGTGGTTTTTTTCTTATTTTCTTTAAAACTCAAAATATGACCTTGAAAAGTGAGTCAGTCATTTGTCAAATCCTGTTTGTCAATGTCATCTTCTCTTTTCTGTGCTTCTTAGTTCTAGAGAGTCAAGTTCCTACCATAAGCTCAAACCAAACCAAAGCAAAACAAAACAAAAAAAGAAGAAGAAAAAGGAAAAGATGAAAAAAAAAAGATGTTCTTGTCTATGGCCAGTGTACATTGACAAGAAGAAAACACTTGATCAGAAAACCTGGTGCTTCCTGACTTTTCCAAAACACTGCCTGAAATTCCTTCCATAACAACTCCACTTGAATGAAATATTTTCTCCTTGTTAAAATGGAAATCAGTTGAGCCCTAACTGTTGGAAGGACAATCTGTGTGTTTTTTTTCTCCCTAAACAGATCTGAAAGTAGAATCAGAAAAAAAAAAGAACCCTAATTTTTTTGGGCTAAAAACATACACCCACCTTGTCAGTATTCACCACTTTTGACAATGTAAGAAAGGAAAGTGATATAGCTCCTGTGAATCTTCTTCTGAGGTTGAGTATTTCCACGAGTCCTTCTAGCAGGTTCTGGTGACACCTGCCTGCGCAGCCCAGGGATGCCTAGGTGCACACTCTGCCCTGTTCTTTGCATGCCATCCCCCAGCATCGTTTCTATAATCTCAGTTTTGATGACAGAAATCAACCTCTCTTGCACAGCTTATTTTAAGAACCTTTCTGGTCAAGTAACTTTGAATTTGGTCTCGACTTGCTCTATATACTCTCGTTTTTTTTTTTTTTTTTGACATCTTCCAAATGCTTGTTCTCACACCCTTCATCCTCTGCCAAATATACCATGGTTTCTCACCACCTACAGTCACTCCCATTATAATGCTCTTTTGGAATATCAGAATGTTTTACAGAAGAAAACCAATATTTTCAGAAACAACTTGAGCAAGCTGAAGACTTAGTCATGGTTTTCCACATGTAGAATACTGGGAGAATGTGGAAGATTGTGTTCAGCTGAATACCTAGTTATAGGATAAAATGGGGAACCCCTTGCACACCCCCAAATCCCAGTGTGCTGTGTGAGCACACCACTCCTCACACGATCTGCTGACATCTGTTCATTTTCAGGTATGGCGCCTTTCACTGCTTCACTCTCCAACCCTTCTGAAGCCCACATCTATTGGCAAACTTCAAATTGTGTCCTAGGTTAAATGTCTTACTTTGTCGAATATGCTCTATATTATGCATTTGTTAACTATTTATATATTTTGCAATTATGCATTTTATACTCATTTCATTTTATGTCTTGCTGAATTGTTCAAAAATTTTTTTCTTTATTGTCCATAATGATTTACATTGTTTAGTGGGCCAACCATGAGTTGTTATCCCCAATTCCCTGTTGCCCCCCTTCCCCATCCCCAGTCATCTGGATATCCTCCTCCGTGGGCCTTCTGTATCAGTCTTTGTGGTAGGGAACCATGGATAGCTCATTCTTCGGCCGGGCTCTCCTGACCCAAGTGTGTTGATGCTGAGGGGTGCCAAGTCTCTGCTATTCTCCCCCACCACGGCTCTCACAATCTTTCCGCCCCCTCTTCCGCTCAGTTCCCTGAGTCGTGGTGGGCGAGTATTGAGGCTGCTTTGGTGTTTTGAACTTAGGGGTTTTTGTGTCGAGATTCGTTGGTTTCTGTCACACTGGCTTATCTTTTGTTGATTGAATGGCTATGGCTGTGGGTCCCTTGTACATCCAATCATTGTCTGTGGGGTTCCATATGGATCCTCCGTATGACTGTGGTGGCTCATCTCTTGCCAGGATCTTAGCTTTCTGCCTGCAGTTGGTTGGTAGGGTTATATGGCCCACAGCTCCCTCGCTGTTTTGTTGTATCTCATGTTCTCTTTTAAATTTCCTTTCTTGTCATTTGCTGACATTGTTTTTAGTGAAAAAACGGTGCTATTTAAAGTGCTATTCCTAAACTTGTTTTCTCTATAAGTGATGTTGAATATATTGTTATTCTTTTGTATAATTCCATGATTTTTAAGATTGTATGCTTATGGTTATAGAAGAATTTATTCTTTGGCTTATATCTTCCTGTCTGATAGTCATGTCTGATATTTGACTGAAATTGATATCTGAATGTGACCATGACCACGGCTGTGTTAATTAATTCCTATGTCTTCATGTGTTCAGTTGCCACACTTTTCACCACTACTTAAATCATTATTAACCATAATTATATACACTGTATGAGCAAATAATGTGTTGGTATCCCCAATTTCCCTCCTCCCTGCCCCAATCAACTGGGTATCCTTCTCCATGGGCAGTCTGGATCAGTCCATGGGCTAGGTGATTATGGATAGCCTAGGAGTCAACCTGGTTTCACCCCCCTTTTTGTGTTGTTGAGGGGAGCAATGCATAGTTTCTTAAATTAACAGTGGATAGGAAGGTAGTTATCAAATTCTTTCTGTGACAGAGAGGGATAAGGCAGACATAACCATTTCACTGGTCAATAGAATCTATTTTATAAAGGAGTATTAATGCTATGGTAATTACATCTGCATGGGATGGCAAGATGATGTCATGTGAGATATACATTTTGAAAAAATAACATCAGCTTACACAGAAATTAGATGAATTAGTTTACTTTTTCCACATGAAAGAAGTTTCTCGAACTTAGGTTATCAACTTCATCCTTCTAATCTGTTTTTGAGGACACAGTGGATTCAAAGGCCTCAGTAGTTCCCTCACTTCTTTTCAACACATTTATCCTTTGGCCAGCATAGTGACTACAACAGCAAAGAGAAGTTAATGATGACGGCATACATGCCCTAGAGCATAGTTGGTAAAGAAGGACAGAAGAGAGAGGGGGGGGGGAGAGAAACTATTTCAGTAGAAAAAAAATCAAATCAACAAAGGTGTAAAGATAAAAAATTCCCAGTTTGTTCATGCAGTATACAGAAAAGCAGAAGATAGAGGGAGTCAAGTTTTATTCTTAGTAGAAGTTTTTTATTTCTTGATTGCTTATATATGAATTAATCATTAAAACTTTAAAAAAATATTTATTTATTTATTTGAGACAGAGAGCAAGAGGCAGACAGATGGAGAGAATGAGTACATGAATGCCAGGTCCTCCTGTCATTGTACACGAACTCCAGACATATATATGAACCACTTTGTGCATCTGCCTTTAAGTGGGTACTAGAGAATTGAACCTGGGCTTTCAGGCTTTGCAAGCAAGTGCCTTGAACCACTGACCCATCTCTCTAGTACTTTGTTTCTCTAAAATTTTCTTTAGACACAGGTTTTTCACTCTGTAGCACAAGCATGCTTAGAACTCAATTTGTAGCCCAAGGAACCCTTGAACTCATGGTAATCCTTCCCTCTCAGCCTCCTAGCTGCAGGGAATGACACTCAGTTTAATTTTTAACTCACCCAACCTCATTTATTTATTTATTTATTTATTTATTTATTTATTTATTATATGTCTATCTATCTATCTATCTATCTATCTATCTATCCATCCATCCAAACATCTATCTATCTATCTATCTATCTATCTATCTATCTATCTATCTATCTATCTATCTTTGTCTTTCAGTGAATAGGTTTAGGCTTTTATTACTTAAAAATACAAAAATGCTTTCTTCACACATCTATTTGCCTTAATTCCCACTTGAATTCCGAAGATGAGTGTAGATCCTACACTTTTAGTGAAATGCTCACTGGCTTCAGCTACAATTTACTTCTCTAGATACAAAAGTTCTCTGTCCTGATAAGATGTTGCATCAACTTAGTTGTGATTAAAGCAGGGTTCAAATAAGTACAAATTGGTTGACTTTTAGTATGAGGTCAAACTTCATTTATTCGTTATAAATTTATTTCCAATAAACATTTTTATGTTAGTTTCTTACCTGTACACCCATTTGTTACTTGTAGTTATCCAAAATTTCAACATTTTTCATAGAAATAAATAAAATGTCATTGGTTCATATTACTGGTGAAAAGTCAATGTGTATATTGTGTTGCTTTGTACATATTATAAAAACTCATGTTCTTGACTAGAGAGATGGCTCAGCAGTTAAGGTTTTTTCCTGCAAAGCCTAAAGACCTGAGTTCAATTCCCCAATGTCCACATAAAACCACATGCACAAAGTGGTACATGCATCTAGAGTCCATTTGCAGCAGCTGGAGGCCCTGGAGTGCCCATTCTCCCTGTCTGTCTCTTGTCTATATCTCTCTGCTTGAAAATAAATAAATAAATAAATAAATAAATAAATAAATAAATAAATAAATAAATAAATAAATAAATTTTTAAAACTCATTTTCAGAAACACATTTTTCAGATTACACAAATTTTAAATAGTGATAATCCAAATTCAACTTCTATGGCAGCTGAATTAAAGTACTATTTTGAAAAAGACAAAAGTGGGAATACTAATAATATGAGAAAAAATATTACAGCATTTAGAAATTATATATTTTTAATAGTAATCATGGTAGAGAACACCCAGAATCTTTTTATGCTAAGAAATCTGTAATTCCCTATGAGAAAGACAAAATGAATAATAATTTATAAAGGGCAATAATCACATTTGTGTTTTAAAACTACCTTGAGGGCTGGAAAGATGACTCAGAGGTTAAAGGTGCTTGTTCACATAACTGGAAGGCCCTGGTTTGATTGCCAAATACTCAGGTCAAGCTAGACAACAAAGTGGTGTGTGCATCTGGAGTTCGTTTGCATGAGAAGTAACCCTTGTATGCTCATTAACTCTCATTCTCTTTCTCTCTCTCCAAGTAAATAAGTAAAATACTAAAAAAATGAAAATACCATGAACACTTTAGAAAGAGAAAACTTTATTGAGATACATGTGAATATTTTTCTGTCTTCACTTAATGATGGTCATAGTAGTTTCATTTTTTAAAAAATATCTTTATCAATAATCAGATACATTGCATGAGCAAATCTTGTGATGGTACCCCATTTCCCTCCTCTCTGTCCCCAACTCACTGGGGGCCCTCCTCAGTGGGCATATTGGGTCAGTCCATGGCATAGGGGGTTATGAACTGCACAAGAGGTAGCCAGGTAGTTTCCTTTTAATTTCTGGGACAAAACAGCCTACTGGAGACTGCTTGTGGGAGGAAAGAGTTGATTTCAGCTTAGAGTTTCAAGGGGACTCCTCATCATGGCAGGAAAAGGCATGAAAAAGAAGTTGCTGGTATCATCTTGTCACAGCTGGTAGAAGGTGGCAGAAATAGTGTGCTCGCTCAGGGAATGCTGGTGTGGGCTGCAACACTCCAATGCCCACCCTGAGTGGCACACCTCCTTCAGCAAGGATCTACTTCCCAAATTGTCAGCAGCTGGAAATTGAGTGTGAGATTTAATCACGAACATATGAGGCTATGGGAAATACTTCATATTCAAACTACCACAATTGTAAGTAGAAATAAAAAACAATGATATTTTTTAAGAAGACTTTCTCAACATAGAGTTTTAAGTCATTGAAAACATGATGGTTCCAAGGAAAGAAAAAAAAAGCGAAATATACAATTTGCCTAAATTCTTGGGCAAGTGGATGGTAGATGGTTCTATTTGTTGATCTAGAAATAATAAAATAAAAACCCAATAAGGGAAGGGGGCATGAAAAAATGAAGGATATTTGAGTTCAACTGTTTGTAACATCCAGTTGAGTGAATTCTAAATGTTAGTAGGAACAGAAGACAGGAAATCATTTGAGGTCCTGGAGAGAAAGTGTTGCAATTCACCTAATAAAATAGTTCTTGGAAGCAGTATATTTGAGTGTGAATGTACAGTGAATTTTCATGGAAATAGCCAGAAGAAGCAAGCAAGACAGAATTTATAGAGGACTTTACCTCCAGAATTTTGATGACAAGTTAACTAGATAAACATGAAATTGTACATTTACACAATGAATTTTACAACTGTAATTATTCTTTAAGTATTATCAGAGAGAGACAAAGAATGTCAGCCAAAAGAAAGCACCAAAAAATATAAGAAGCATTATACTCAGGACAGTGATAAAATTGATGATAAGTGGTGATATAATGAATTTTGTTTTCTTATACCAATAATATTTGAGCAAGATAAATTATTGGGTCAAAGCAGATGAAAAAGAACATAACTAAACATGAAGTATGTTGCCCAAATGGGAGAAGATACATGCTTATCATACTTGTCATGTGTTTTGTGTGTAATAATTTTATATATATATATATTCATGTATAAGTAATGCATACATGCCTACTGTCACAATTCTAAACCATTGTTTATCAAAATCTTAACATCTTCCAAGGTAATTATTTTGATCTATTCCTCACAGAAAGACTTATAATATTAAATAAGCATGCTAGTTACAAAACAGTAGTAGCTTTTCCTCAATTATGTGATGCCAAATAATATTATAAAATGATCCTTACACTAAACACTCTACTCCTCATCATTGAGTTTAATGACTATTTGGCTGATTTTCAAACTGTTTATTTGCTTTTATGTAGTGGTTCTGTGAGTTACAGCATTTTGGAAATATCAGAGTCTTCAGTATGTAAAAATAATATATTCCTTGATTTATCCTGATATAATATTGCTAGTTTAAAATGTACAAAATCATGAATATTCCCATTCTGATGCAAATGTTCAAAATATTTGATGTCAGAAAATTTATGTGTCAATGTCATTGTTTTACCAAATAAGTCTTTTATAAATC
>PVHP010017820.1:0-34029 GCA_004024765.1 Zapus hudsonius | reverse complement strand
CCAGGAAGACTGGGATGAGTACTAAGATATACAGGATACCTTGCCACAAGGACTAATACAGACAGCCCACAGAGGAGGATATACAACTGATCAGGGATGGGGAGGGGGGGAATTGGGGAATTCGGGATAACAACGCATGGTTTGCCCACTAAATAATGTAACACATTATGGACAATAAATATATATTAAAAAAATATTTGTAGCAAGGTGAAAAATAACATTGTGCATTGCATTTCTGTTTATGCAGTGTAATACTATAGAATTCTTATTTGCTATCAACTCTCAGGAAGAATATATTGCTCCTTTGATAACTTTTTTCCATTTTTATTGTAAATAATTCGATACACTCCCTGAGCAAATCTTATGGTGGTTTCCCCATTTCCCTCCTCCTTGTTCCCACCCTGCTTGGCCTTTCCTACATGGGCTTGCCTGACCAGTCCATGGGATAAGGTGATATGGATTATGCCAGAGGTAGACAGGTTTTTTTCCCTCTCTCAGCCACCATAGCTCTTACAATCTTTCTGCCCCCTCTTCTGCTCAGATCCCTGAGTCATAGTGGGTGAGTTTTAGGTCTGCTTTACCATTGAATTCTATATTTATATTCACTGTCCAAAATTAGATACATTATATGAGCAAATATACTGTTGGTATCCCCATTTCCCTCCTCCCTGTCCCCAATACACTGGGAATCTTCCTCAGTGGGTACACTGAATCAATATGTGGGCTAGGGGGCTATGGATAGCACACGAGGCAGCCAGGCTCCCTTCTCCCCATACCCCTGCATTTGTGTGTAGTTGCTGAGGGGGCCATGTCTCTGGAGGGGGGTAATGTCTCTGGTATCCTATTTATTTTCTGTTTGTTCTCACAAAAGCCTGTGAGTTACATGGTATTTTCTGAGAGACATGAAAAAGGTAAAAATCACCTATAGCAAAACAGGGAGATAAATATACCAGAGAACAAAAAATTGTTATTTGTTATCCTATAAACAGTTTTAGATATAAAAAAATATCTACTACCCTGGAGAACTTGGAAACCTACCAAATTGTTATATGGTTTTCTTTCTTTCTTTCTTTCTTTTTTCCTGAATGGCAAAGGAATGACAGGAGAAAGAGGGAAAGAAGAGGCAGAGAAAGAGAGAGAGAGAAAGAAAGAGAGAAAGAATTCTTACCTTTGGTCACTGTCTCTGCTTTTCCAGATTCTCTTTATCTTAGTCAAAGAATTGAAGCAGAAAACACATATAGCAAATCAGCCAGAAATTATATTAGGGATATAATATAACTACAAAATATGGGGAAATGTGTTGCAAGGGAAACCTGGTATCATTTTCACAAGGGTAGGGAGTCTATGTTCTTCTCTTAAGTGGGTTTCTCTCTCCTTTTGGGGGGTGTTCTACATAGTGTCTCACTCTAGCCCAGGTTATTGTAGACTTTGGTGTCAAAGTCACAGAAATCCTCTTACCTCTTCCTCCCAAGTGCTGGGATTAAAGGCATGTGCCATCATGCTTGGCTCTTTTTGTTGCACGAAACGGGTAACATACAATTTTCTCCCTGGTGTCTATACCTTCCCATAATGCACCTGATTTTAATCATTTGTATACCTAATAAGCAAAGCATGATAATAGGAGAATCTTGTAAAGTTCATTTAGAGGACGCAGTTGGCCTTACTACTCTTACCTAATCAGTCCCTCCCCAGTGACCCCGTCTCCTTTGTTTTCAGGGTATATTCTAGGACATCTTGGATAGAAATGGGGGATCACAAAGAGTTTGCAGAGGTATGTAACATATTCCATTGTTTTAAGTGTCGGGTATGTGAAGTTTAATGCAAGTGAGGGTCCCAAGTTTCAAATATGTTGCTAGTTGCATTCTGCAAAACAGAGGTTTCATCAGGCTCTCAGCTTCCAAGTTGCCATTGCTTGCTGTCCTCAAAATGTGGCCTCAAGTAGAGGCAGGACTTTTTTTTTCCTTTGAGGAGTATGTTTAGGGAGCTAGATAGGAATGGACAGCTCAGGTTGTTTTGACCCTGATATATCCAGCTCCATTCACCAAGCCTTTTGAGAGGGGATTTAAGGGCCTGGGATGTATTCCTTTAGATGTAGAATCTACAGGCAAAGGAAATAATCAACAGAGTTGAGACCCCTACATGAAGGGAGAGAGTCTGAAAGGAAATAAATCTAACGAATCTATAAATAACTCCATGAATTAAACAGCAAAAGTCAAAATTTTAAATTGAAATATGAGCTAGTTAATTGAATTTATAGTTGCCAAAGATAGAAAATAGAAACATTTTTAAAAGGGCTCAAGATAATTAATCATCAGAAAATGCAAACTGAAACTACCTGGAGTGTCTGTCTCCCCTTAGCCAGAATGACTATTTAAAAAATCCATGTCAATAGATGGTGAGGAGGATGTGCAGAAAACGGAACTGTTTCACTGTTGATGGGAATGCAAATTATGAGTCTGGAGGTTCTTCGACAAAGTGTAAAATAAAATGACCATGATATCCGTCTATATTTCTACATAGGTATATCACCCAAGTTATGTGAAAAGCCTAAGTGTCCATGCACAAATTCATGAATGAAGAAAGTGTGGTACCTGTGGTACACATACACAACGGAATTTTATTCAGCTCAAATGAAGAATGTAATTATGATAATTAAGTACAGAGATGAAAACAGTGTTATTATGTTAAAGTTGCCCAGATTAGAAGGAAAGATGAGTCTTCTCTAATATTCTGACTCTGTTTTTAAGTTGCATAGGCATAGATATGTATTCATAGGCATGTGCCATCAAAGTTGAAATGGACTGTGAGACATAGGCAGGAGGTCTAAGCAGAGCAGGGGCCAGACCAGGGTTGGTAATGGAATCTGTGTGAGGTAAAGTGAGAGTTATTTGGATAAGACAATGAACTGGCCGGGGCAAGTTTGGGAAGGCAGTGAGGGATAAACAAAGTCATTCCTTTCATTCTACCTAAAAAATAAGAACAACGTTTAATGTTGAGAAATGAAATATAGGGGAATGTTACAAACATTTTATATCAGTGTCGATGTGTAGAATAACAAGCATGAAACAGGGGATCAATTCCGAAACAAATGTGCTGAAACCTCAGCATTCCCTTAAATAAGTCAAAATGATGTTTAGCTATATCTAACAAAATGCCTAGCATAGCTATTATTCTTCCTGGAAAAACAGATCAGACATTTTTGATTGAGTCCAGTACACAGTTGCTTGTTTTTAGAAGATATATATATATATATATATATATATATATATATATATATATATATATATATATATGTGTGTGTGTGTGTGTGTGTGTGTATATATATATGTGTGTGTGTGTGTGTGTGTGTGTGTATATATATATATATATATATGTGTGTGTGTGTGTGTGTGTGTGTGATACATATGAATATCACAGGAATGAAAGAATTCCATAACACGAGTGATCTTTGAAATAATAAACATACATAAATTTAGGCATGTAACACTTTTCATTCTATTTACATTCTTTGGCATATTTTTGTTGTCTTAAATAAACAATAAATCACTAAAAGCATAATTTTTTAAAGTAGGAATTTGGTAAGGACACCTTCTTCATTGGTACCACCGTTTCCCTCCTCCCTTGCCCCCATTCTGCTGAGGATCCTCTTCTGTTTTTGCTGGTATGCACCACTTGGTTGTGGGTTATGAGTTATGAGAACAGCAGCCAGTCATTGGGGGGTAGGAGATGGCTCTGGATGTCCTCACCCACCTTGGCTCTTACAACTTATCTGCCACACCCTCTTCCATAAATTTCCCTGAGTCATGGTGGGTGTGTTTGAAGTCTATTTTAGTGTTGGGCTCTTAGCAGCTTCTGGAATTCTGGTTTCTTATGTTTTGAGTATCCTCAATGTCTGTCTCCTTCACTCCAGTGCAGGTTGTCAGGCTCACCATGGAAGCAGCACTCTTGCACATCTCACCAATTCCTTTGTGTTTTCACCTGGGAGCTCCTGGGACAAAAGAGGACACAGCATTCAAATTCTCTTTAAATTAAAATGCTTAACCTCCTTAATCTATGCTGATTTTATTCTCTGTTGGAGAATCTGTTTTAATTTTCCGGAAGAGAGAACCAAGCACAAACAAATTCTGCCAACAAGAGAAGAAAAGAAAGCAAACTCCCTATTAGGAGATGAATCATCCCTTGCACAAGAGCATGTCTTTTGCATTGACATTTCCATATTGTTCTCCTCTCTGTCTTTCTTTCAACCTTATTTCCTTCCATTTGCTTTTGTTTCTTCACTATAGGCACATTCAAATACACAAAAATTCACTTTATAATTCATCTGACCTGAGCTGTAAAACTAAATAAAATTTTAAAATCCCATTTCATGTATATTTCACTAAATTTCATTTAAACCTCTCCTGTTGAGGTAAGAGCTAATAAATATCTTTGTTGTGTGGCAAAGCACTCATGATCCAAGTGTTGTCTCTTCCCTCTTGAATAAGATTTTCTTCAATCAGTTGTTAAGGTAGATTGTTATGAACCCAAGAGGAACCATGGTTTATGCATTGACATTTTTCTCAGTTGTACGCCTTTCAATGACAATTCCACAGTGTTCATTTAGGCAGCTGGGCTCCAGAGCATTATGAGAATCCAGGACTGTGAGCAGGAGAGCTGGAACATGACTCTCCTGGAAAACACCATTAGGCAGGCCTGTGATGACTTCCCTCAGATTCCTAATTGCTTCTCCCTCTTCTGAACTTCTCACACTGTGTTTACATATAGTGTATAGGTGTTGAGCTAAGAGAAAATAGCAAAATATAGCAATACAAGTCTATAGTTTAAATGAATATAGCAATTATTTTGAAAATATACTTCCTTCATTTCTTTGAGAAAGAGACAGTGGAGGGCAGAGCAGGGCCTCTTCACAATGCAGTGGAACTCCATATGCATTCACCACTTTGTGAATAAATAAGTCTTTCTGTGGGTAATGGGAAGTTGAACACATGCCAGCAGGCTTTGCAGGCAAGCACCTTTAATCTCTAAGCAACCTTCCTGGTACTTTAGTCAATAATTAATAGCAAGGTGAGGTACCCTGTTTGTCACAATGTATTGTATATAAAGTATTAAAAAATGCACATTGAAGCCAGGCGTGGTGCTTAATGCCTGTAATGCCAGCACTTGGGAGGCAGAGGTAGGAGAATCACTGAGAGTTTGAGGCCACCCTGAGACTAATGCATTGAATTCCAGGTCAGCCTGGGTTGGTAAAAGACCCTACCTTGAAAAACCAAAAAAAAATTTTTTGGAAAAATTTTGATTTTATATTTGTCATTTTTTCTCTACTAACCTGATATTCATAAAAGGGGCAAATATTTCCAAGTTGTTTAAGACTTGATCTTTTTTTAAGATCTATTTTGTCTCTTATATGTGAAAAATATGTTTTATGGATGCTGTATTTATAAATGCTGTAATACTGTGTTTTAGAAATAAAAAAATAACAGATACTCTGTAAAGACATATGTTCAGAACTAAAGGACTTTTTTGTCCATGAAATAGTGATGTCTGTCCCAATAAGTACAAGCACAGACCTGTGACCCAGGACTGTGGATTTTATTGGATTTGTAACTAATGCCTGTTACCAAATCATTTACTCACACTCGTTCCTCCTGAAAAATACTTAAAACCTTGGCTTCTAGATGTCAGGGTATATTTACTTTCAGAATTCACTATCTAAATCCTTCCACGTTTTTTATGCTTTAATTCATTGTTCTTTTCAAAGAAATTTCCAAGAAGGTATAGTGTTTTCAACTTACTTCATTTTTTTCCCTCAAGAGATGCTTATTATAAGAAATTTGGGAGAAGACACCTAACTGTAAGGATTCCTTTTTTCTTGGTCAGCTGTGTTCTCAATATCTACCACTCATTTGGGCTTCTTGTCACCAATCAGCTGGCTGTGAGATCTTTTGTTCTAGTCAGATAGAAATGGTGGAGAGACAAGGAGAATCTCTGCAAATATCAGTGTCTAGCAGCTTGGTTTCCTCCATGTCTGGGTTGCTGCAGGCAGACAGAAAGAGTGGAATTATATTCCTCACATGAGCCTCAACTATTGAGACCCTTATTCCTTGAAAATTCCCAGTGCTACATCTGTCTGTGGTCTGAGGCCCTTGGACTTTTCTTGAACATGTGCAGTGTCATTGTCTGTGAAGTTCCTTGTAATTATTCTGGGGAGCTTTAGAACCTTTTCAAATCTCATTTTTTTTTGTTCTTTCTTGTGATCTCTCTTCTTTTGCTCACTTTCTTCCTCCCCTGACTGCTCTCCAACTGCTCAGGGGGTCAGTGAGCTGCAGGGCTGAACCCTCAACAATTCATTGTGGAGAGGTTAACTTGCAATGATTATTTCCACAGAGTCTTCATTCTGGACTCAGGGTACAAGCTGGGGTTCACAGGAGTCTTCTTGGAAGCATGGTCCATTTGGGAATTAGAGCACTGGGCAGGGTGCTCAGGTGCTCCTATGACTGGGGTCTCAGGCACATTGTACCAACTGCTACCCAGACCCCTAGTGGGACAGCAAGCTTTCTGCCTTAGGACCTTACCCTGGGACTCTGCACCTGTTACATGGAACTTGCTTCCATAGCATAAAATTTGAGCTATCATACTTCCCTTTTTAAGGCAATTACAAACATTTGTTTGGGCCAATCACACCCTGTGTCAGCACCAATCACAGTCAAGTAGGCTTGTGTTTTGGACAATTCACAGGTTTGTCTTTTAGCATCAATCACTGTGAGACATCCAGGGAATTTCTCTCTCTTGAGCCAAGAAGAAATGGTTGTAAAGTCATCTAGAGTTCATTGAGTTTGGTACTGGCAATAAAAAGCCATAAAAATTCTTTTATCCTTTGCCTATAGCTGAAATCCTACTGTATTATTATTTATTATTATTAGTTGATTCTGGTGGAATGGTAGTTATGTTGGCCTTTCGTTGAGGGTGTTTTTCATAATGCAGCCAGGGCTTCAATGGTTTGTTATATAAAAATAAAATAGTGAAACTTTGCATGTTTACTATTTTTAATATATTTCTTAATTTCTTATTGCTATAAGAAAATATCTGTTTTGTCTGTGAAAATAATATTGTCTGTCTCACTGGCTTATCCTGTGTTGACTTATTGGCTGTGGTTATAGGTCTCTTGCTTATCCCACCAATGATTTTTTGCACCACATAAAGGGAAGTACAGAGGCCCCTAAGATCTCAACAATAAAGCAGCCTTAATACTCACCCACCATGACTCAAGGAACTGAGCAGAAGAGGAGGCAGAAAGATTGTAAGAGCCATGGTGGAGGAGAATATCCAGAGACATGGCCCCCTCAGTAACAACACACAAAGGTAGGGGTGGAACCCCGTTGACTCCTGGGCTATTCATAAACTCCTACCCCAAGGACTGATCCAGTTTGCCCACAGAGGAAGATATCCCGCTGATTGGGGAGAGGGAAGAGGGAAATCAGGGTAATGGGGACACCAACACATTGTTTGCTTATTCAGTGTATCTAATTTTTTAAAAAAATGTTTTATTTATTCATTTTTCAAGCAGAGAGAGAGAGAGAGAGAGAGAGAGAGAGAGAGAGAGAGAGAGAGAGAGAGAACACCAAGGCCATCACCTTGTGGGTCTGGCTTATGTGGGTCCTGGGGAATTGAACCAGGGGCCTTCAGCACTGGAGGCAACTCTCCAGCCCCAGTGTCTCTAATTATGAATAAAGAATGATAAAATCCTAAAAACAAAAACAAACAAACAAAAAAAGACAGATACTCTTAGACCCCCTCCTGCCTAGAGGGACTGGGTTGTTTGTGTTTCTGTGACAATGACAGGAGAATTAACTTGTTGTTTGCCAACACATAAACATCATTCCAAATCCAACCTCTTTGCTTCAGCTGCAGGTTCAGAGTTGGAGGAATGTCCAGGTATGGTGGCATATGACTTTAATCCAAGCACCCAGCAAGAGAGATAGAAGGATTGCCATGAGTTCGAGGCCAGCCTGGAACTAAAGAATTAGTTTCACATCAGCCTGGGCTAGAAATAGACCATATCTCAAAAAAAAAAAAAAAAAAGAAAAGAAAAGTGTTGGGAGAATTCTTGTTTTCAGGCTCCAGTGAAGTAACTTCCAGACTCCTCTCATCCCAATTCTGATTTTCCTCCTAAAATCTCTATGCCAGAAGGCATAATCCTAAATTTTATCCTGTTAGCCTCAGAGGCATCTTATTCTATGTGTAAAATGTGGTGTGTACTATGTAATCCAGATTACGGGACAATAAGAATTAGACATTGTTTTGAAAGATCTCAATGTCATTCAAGCAGAATAGGGAAATAAAGATGACCACCTAATAAAATGTAAAAAAATACACCCTTACTTTGTTAATTTATTGAGAAAAGTATTTTGGTTCTAATCATACCCCTAAATATATTCAACTGAAAATTTAAATGGAAGTAAGAGGTTTTCCAATTTTATAAATAAGGACTGACAGGTAATGATAACATATGAAAAAGCCATGAATTCTATAAATTTATCAGAAATATATAGTTTTTTTGTTGTGTAACATCATTTTGCTGATCTCCTGTGGAAGATGAACTTGCTTCTGCAGAAACCATATAGTTTCTAGACATTCAGGTATTATTTGTCATTTCCAGTTCCTTTTTATTACTGCTGTAGACTGTATCTGTCTGCAGTTCTTACTTCTCTTTTCAATGCAGGTCTCATCCTTTTATCAGCTCTGAATCTATCTGAGAGACAGAAGAATAAGAAGAAAAACTCTCCATGTGCAGTGCAAGAATTTCTCTCCACCCACTTAATTTAATTCAGATATTTTTCACTTATATCAGTGGAAGTCATGTTGCCAGATGAAATATTTTTTTGGTTATACTGCAAAAGCATTTTCCCTCAGAATGAAGCTTTAAAATGATAATTTCCTTCAGAATAATCATATAAGCACTCTAATTTTTATCCTATTTTTTTCTGAAATGTGTTTTTACTTGGGAACAACTATCTTACTGCTTAAATAATGATGTACTGAACTTTTCCATAAACAATTATATCCTTAACAGAGTATTTGTAGCTCAAAGATTCTAACAAATGATTTTTTACCAATAACAAAGAAATTAAAGATTAAGTATCTATTTCAAAATACATGTATTTAATTATTACTATAATCAGTGGTAGAATAAATAATTTGGCTTGCAGTTTTTTTTTTCCTAGTGTTTAACATTTTATGCATTGTTGTTTATTGTAGGTAAATTTTAAATGCTGTATTATTTTGCCTATGTAGAGTTATAATTACTAGCCTTAATTAATTCACTATGATGATTTTCATGGAGATTGTGTTTGATGATATCTATGAAGTGTATGGAGATTGAGGACAGCATGACAGAGAAAAAATAATGAAGCAAAATATACTAAAATGATGATGTTACATTCACTCAGGAATATTAGTAAGGATAATTACC
The DNA here is from genome assembly GCA_004024765.1 of Zapus hudsonius. Lineage (NCBI taxonomy): Eukaryota > Metazoa > Chordata > Mammalia > Rodentia > Dipodidae > Zapus > Zapus hudsonius. The sequence goes on along the minus strand of PVHP010017820.1, from coordinate 24,560 downwards.
AAATTCTGAATAATAATGACTAGAAAATAAGAGAGATGATTGAACTAATTTGAGGTATCTGGGTTGCCCAAAAGTTTAAGAGGGAAAATGGTTTAAAAGAAGAACACTTTATTTTGATGATCAAAGTAGTATCCATAAGTAACATGTAGGCCAATAAAACACAAGGGCAAGATAGATAATTGAAAGAAAATCAGGCTGTTGAAGACTGAATTAAGGCAGAGAAAGAAAAGAAAGTATAGTGAATAATTTAGAAAGGAATCTAGAGAAATATATTCATATTTTTCCACTTTTATAAAAATTGATTTTAATATTTATTTTATATTGTCTAATAACAACCATTTGAGCAGAGTCTTAATTATATGAGTTTTATTGAATAGTGACTTGTTTTGTTATCCTATGTATATATAAAACACACAGTTAATGTTGTTGTAGTTACCCGTTTGTTCCTGGTACAGAAAAGATCTGATGGGAAGAAAGAGTTGCTTTTGGCTTACAGTCCTTTGGGGAAGCTTCATGATGGCAGGAAAAATGATAGAGCAGAGGCTGGTCATCACATCAGCCACAGCAGGTGGGAAACTGCAGCAAGAGAGGGAGCTGAACCTCAGCAAGGGTGAGTTGGCTACTAAAAGGAAAAAAAACAAGAAAAAATCCCTAAACCTGCCCCTAAAACACATCTCCATCAACAAGGCTCCACTTCTAAAACTGCCACCAGCTGGGGACTAAGCAATCATAACACACGAGTTTATGGGGTGCATCTGATTGAAACTGTGATGGTTTCAATTAGATGTGCCCCATAGTTTTTATGATAAAAATGAATCAATGAATATTAAGAGCTGAGGAGTTAAAAAATACTTGAGCGACTGTCACCTCTTCCTATTCCTCAATACATTTATAACCCTGCTTCTGTTTTATTGCGCTCTGTCTGTTCATTACTATATAATGATATTATCCTGCTTTCTTATTTGTATTTTGTAACTTCTATTTTTTATTGTGTGTATGTGTCATGTTGTATACTGTGTGTGTGTGTTTTATGCACATGAATTTATCTTTGTAGCACCCAAGTGGTGGGGTTGCCTGTGAAGTCCAGATTGGGGGCTTTGAAGATTCCAAGTTCTCTGCTGACCTGAGGGACTAGGGGTACAGGCATATGTGTTTACACCCAACACTTTTCTGGAGGCCCTCTTGCTTGTGCAGGAAACCTACTTAAATGCTTGGTCCACCTCTCCACCCAATTTGGGATTTTTGACTCCAATATTACAGTATTAGTTTTAGAAAACATAGTTCAGTTTCTTTTTAACTGAATTATACTCACTCTATGTTACTTCTTCAAGCTAACACTAAATACATTATGTATGCATTTCAATTTATAGTTATAAAAATTAGTGGCCAAAGACATGGTTAAAGGTACTTTCGTGCAATGCCTGAAGACTCAAACATTAAATCCAGATTCACAAATCGATGCATGTTATCTGGAGTCAGTTTGCAGCTGTAAGAGGCTCTGCCATGCCCATTCCCTCTTTCTATCTCTCTGTTCATGAATAAATAAAACATTAATAAATCATATTTAGGTACCTAGAAGATGGCTCAAAAGTTGAGTGCTTACTCCCAATACCACTGGCCTGAGTTCTATTCTCCAGTTGCCATGCAAATCCTGATACAACATGGTACAGTGTTCAGTAATCCAAAAGCATCTTCTAAAAGGGTGGCAGAGGCAGGGGAATGCAAACCTCATGGACCAGCTAGACACGCAGAAACAAAACTTAAAGGAGACCATGTCTCCAACCACAATGAAGGAGAGGACAAACACCTCAAGGTGGCCCTCAGACTCCCTCATGCAAACTGTGGCCTATGCCTGCTCATATGCACACAATGCATACATACACACACAAATACATAATTTTAAAAGTATATTTAGTTCTGTGTAAAGAGCAGAATTATCTCTATAGTAAATTTGGATATTTGAATAACAAATTATCATGAACTAAGTGGCTGATAGCCTTAATCTTCTTCTTGCTGAGACAAAACACCTGACCAGAAGCATCTTACAGGAGGAGAGGGTTTACTTAATTTACAGTTAAAGTGAAGTTGCATCACGGTGAGGAAGGCATGGCAGGTCTAGCTTAAATCTCTGTATGACTGGAAAGGAGACTGTTCAGCTCAGCTAGTTCTGAACACAGAGTAAGCCGAACTAATAACCTTCAATGTCCTCCTACAGTGACACAACTCCTCCTTCAGCAAAGTTTACCCTCCCAAGGGCTCCATAACTTAACAAAATTAAGACCAGCAAGTTACCAAGTATTCAAAACACATATGGCCATTTCATGATGCAAAATCCATTCAGTCAAAATTTAAAGGTCCCATACTCTTTTTTTCAGTACCCAGTACTGTACAAAAGCCCAAAGTTATATCGGAGTACCAAAACAGTCTCTTAACTATGAGCCCTGTAAAATCAAAACACAGGTTATATATTTCTAGCACACAAGGGCACAGAATAAATATTTCTACTCCAAAAAGGAGGCGTGATGACATAGCAAAGAAAGAACAGACAAAACAAGATTGAAAACCAGCAGGACAAAGATCCAATTCTGCACTGATTAAATCCTCTGGACCTGAAAAGGCTTCTGGGGAACTCGCCCCCTCCAGCTGTACTGGCTGCTTCCCAGGCAGAATGCTCTCTGTGGCAGCTGTTCCATAGTCTTAGCATCTCCACATCCTGGGGTCTCCAGTGCCACTGAGAGTGCATCTCCACAGCTTTCCATAAGGGTCTAACAGGGCTTCCTGGCCTGTCCCTCACTTTCCTACATTTTCCATATGTTCAAAATGCGAAGTGGGAAAACAGATTTGTAACTGTAGAAGGCAATATCACTAGACTTCAAGGAGTTGGAAACACCAGCATTCTTCCATCAGGCCAATTATTTCAAAGGAATACACATTTTCTCATTTGTCCCAATTCAGAGCCTATGAGCCAGCCTCAATGGTGGTCACTTTAGCATTTTTCGGTGAAGGAATTGTAGTCCAAGTACAAGAGCAATGTCATATCTTTTATACCCTTTTCTTGTCAGTTTTCAACTGTTAAATACACCAGTCAATTACAATTAAATCAAATAAGTTCTCCAGACATGAGCAAAATGTAGTCAGACAATCTGCTAGAACATCACAGGAACTGCCCCTAGTCAGGCCCAACAAAGGACCTTTCTTTCTGGAAACTCATATGCTGAGATTTCATAATCCATGCTTCCCACTGCATATTAGTCTTTCCAATCTTGACCCGAATGATCCACCAAGCTCCCAGTACAGTACTCCATGGCTGCTCTAGTTCAAAACTCTAAACCTCCCATATTTCTCCTACAAAGCAGTTCAACAAGACTTCAATCCTCATTGAAGGTCTGGCTCAGTGAAGTAACAGCCCCACTTTCTGATACCAATTTTCTGTAGTAAATACCATCATGCTGTGAAAGCAAAACTCCTAACTATAAGCAATTTAGGGAAAAAAGGGTTTATTTCAGCTCACAGCTTCAATGAGAAGTGTCATGATTGCAGGGATAGGAAGACAGGCCTGAGTGGGAAGCCTTGTTCACTTTTCTATACTAGTGGGAAGGAAGTTTTCTAATGAGCCATGTCTGAATGCCCAGTTGGCTGGAGTAATAAACGTCACCATCCTCCCCAAGTGACACAAGCCACTGCTCCCATAAGGCACCAATTTCCAAGAGGTCCACAACTTTCTTAAATTGCCACCAGCTGAGGAACAAATATTCAAAACTCATTAGACTATGGGGGACATCTTACACTCAAACCACTACTTAGCTCAAAAAAGTAAATGCTTAGGTTTGTCAGTTTCTGTCGGTTAGGATCCCAGATGATGCATTAATTCTTTTGTTCACAGACTCTTATGATGTTTCAGGAAAAAAAATAACAATAACAACAACAAAAATCCCTTTAACTAAAATGTAGCATTTTCTCAAAAGTGGTTTGAGACAAATTATCTCTTTCAATTCATTTCCTTAGGAAGACATTTTTAGACCCTCAATTTCTCATGTATCCATTCCTTTTCATACAGGCTTCTCCTCATCTCCTTTGTGCAGGTAATGTTATGGCAACTTTATTGCTCATAAGAAAACGTGTGTGTGTGTGTGTGTGTGTGTGTGTGTGTGTGTGTGAGAGAGAGAGAGAGAGAGAGAGGGGGGGGGGAAATACATGATGAAAGTCACTAACATTTTTGCAATCAATCCTGGAAGCAACTTCTGCCATGTGCTGTTCATATGAATGAAAACGTAGCCTATAAGGGAAAGGAAAGAAAAATAATGACATAGTGGACCCAATGCTTGGAAGGCATCAGATTTGGGAGGGTCTCTCATAGGTGTCTACTCCAAGTGGATTCAGTGCTCATTGTATGATCTTCTTTTAAGAATGTATTTGTTTATGTGAGACAGAGAGAAAACTAGTATTGGTGCTCCAGGGCTGTTACCCAAGAACTCCAGATTCACTCAGCTCTCTGTGCATCTGTCTCTAGATGAGTGCCAGGGAATTGAAACTGGGCTGGCTTTGCAAGCAAGTGCTTTTAAACATTGAGCCATCTCTCCAGCATATTTGATGATTTATTTACTTCCCAATAGATTTAATAAGTTTGCATGGGATATTTTATACTTTCACTTTTTTCACATTTTTGTTAGCACATATGTCCTCCTATGCTGAAATTAAATGTTTTTGATCATAGAATTTATGTTTCGTGATTATATTTCCCTCCAAAGCAAATGGTCAATGATCATACAGCTCTGAATACTTTACTCCCTCTAAAGCTATTAGATCACTGTTGCAAAGAGTCTGATGCTGAGATAATTCTGTCTCAAGCTATTCTCCAATTTCCACTGCTTCTAACTTTTAATAGCAGTCACATAACAATATGCTAAAAAGTAGAAGTAGGGCAAGGATCTGGGTCAGATAGAAATTTCAAATTACTTAGATTATCTTTGTATATTTCCTCACAAGTCATCTGTGGCTTTTACACAAGAGGCATATTAATGATAGCTAATGTGGACTGAGTGATTATTAAGAGGCAGGCATTGAACTCAGTAATTAACCTATATTATGTTAATTGTCATGAAAATTCTATATGATAGACAGACTTTGCCCCAGTATTATAATTGGTAAAAGATGGTAAATTCTCTAAGGCAATTTTTTTAGGCCAGATATGTGACAGTAACCAAAGTTAGTTAGAGAAGTGATATGCCTTCTATTGTATGTTTTATAACAGCTGATGTGATGCCAATACATATAATCAAATATGTTCAATATGCATAAAATTACTAAAATGTCAGTAGCAAGAAATGCAGGTGTCCACAGTAAGCATCTTTAATAGAGATTTTAAATGTCTTTGTGGCAATTGCCCTAATCAATTCTGCATCAAACCAATGAGGTCTTTTAGCTATCAGAGTGTTTGGATCCTGGGATTCTAGTTAGGAGGATGTTTGTACGTTGTTGTCTGGAGTTTTATACTCAAAGCCTCATGCCTGGCCATTCATTTCTGTGGAATTTCTCTCGCTCAAGAATCCATGTTTTGAAACACTCTTCATTACTGATAAAGACAAAAACTGTATCAACACTTTGAGGATTCTTTCTTTTCATCTTTCTCCCAGCTTGGGTCAAAAGCTGGTCTGTGGCATTTAGCAAATTGTGAAACCAGTTGAAGCTCAGGTCTGTTCATTTGGTATGTGTAAATAATAATCCTCATGCTAATTAATGCCTTGATATTATATATAAAACCCCTGCATCACTGTAATTGTAGCACGAAGGATGCTGAAGCATGAGCATTATATATTACTGGCCAGTCTGGGCTATGTAGGGAGACTTTTATTCACAAAGTTGAAATAAGACCAATTAAAACAAGGATTCAGTCGGAACTATTATATGGATAGTGTTTAGTAAAAAATATTTAAGTATATATTTAAATTTTGAGTAATTTTAATAAATAAATATTGATACAATAGTTGAATATCCCTCCCTTTGATAATATATGTGTTTTAAGAAAGAATCACATTTAATTTTAGTGTTACATAGCAAAATTTGGGTGGATGACTCAGAGAAACATGTAAACTGTAACTACGTAGTCTCCTAATCTCCAGTATGAGTATGGATGCATGTGTTTGTTTCACATTTATAAGTAGACCCCTGGGAATGTGTTTCCTACTATTTCTGATGCCTTCTCTTATCCACCAAATCTACTGACATTGTTCACGTTAGATTTCCCCTGAAGGAAAACAATTTACATTGCATTAGGAACAGCAAACTATTATGCTATTTGGAGTCATTTGATAATGTTTGGCAATGCATATTGACACACTGAGATGCATATTCATATTTTTCTGTTATATCGTGATCTTCAGTTTTCTTTTACAGTAGTCCTACTTATATTGACAGATGAGTTTGATGACCAAATGGAAACCTACAATCCATCTTCTTTCAATATTCCATAATTCCCCTAAAATACATACCTAAGCAATGTGTTTTTTTTTATTTTTACTTTTATTTTTTTTCTTTATTGTTCATAATGAGTTACAATGTTTAGTGGGCCAACCATGAGTTGTTATCCCCAATTCCCCTTTGCCCCCCTTCCCCATCCCCAGTCAGCTGGATATCCTCCTCTGTGTCACCCACCATGACTCAGCAATGTGTTTTGAAATAGCTAATGTCAAGCTATGGCAACAGCATACATTATAATTCCACTAGGCATGAATTCTATGAAATTACATTTCTAAGGATTTTCCATGTTATATTTTCAGTTTCTCCTAATAATTTTAATTGTGCTCAGGGATTTTAAAAAGTTTAATAGAAGTATTTAAAATTAAATATATTAGAGGACAATAAATCATCTATCCAACTATTTCTAAATAAATGCATTCATTTTATGCAGCAGTTTTTAAGTTTATTCTTTATGTCTTCCTTTCTTACTTTAATGTTAATTATTAAAATAGAAAATTAAAATTAGAGTTACATATACCTATTGTAGAGAATGTATAATGTCACATTTGGATTTTTAAAAATATTTTTATTTCTTTGAAAGTAGAGAGGGACAATGGTCACACAGGGGTCTCTAGCCACTGCCAAAGGACTTCAGAAGCATGCACAACTTTGTGCATCTGGCTTTATTTATGTGGATACTGGGGAATGAAACTGGGGTTGTGAGGCTCTCCAGAAAAACATTTTAAGTGCTGTGCTTTCTCTCCAGCACTAATGTCACATTTGGTGTTTATGGTTTTATCTAATGGATTTGTTTTATTGAGTAAGATCAGGAATTCTATGATCAAGATGACTTTTCTCACCCTAATCCACCTTCACAGAGATCACTTTCTAAGTGATAACTAATTTTTGACACTTAATTTTCTCATCCATTCTTTGACATTTTTATTACATATGAACAATTTCTTATAGATTTATTTGTATAAGCAAACTTTAAAAATCAATTTAATGTTTATCGATATGTGCTTAATATATTAATGAATGGATGCATAGTTTTACATATCATTGTTTTAAGTACCTATAGTTCATTTTATAAGATTATAATATCTAAACCTATATTATGGTTTTAGACTCATACATTAATTTGTAACAATACAGAAAGAACAATTTTCAAATAGCATAAGAATGTTGGGTGCAGTGACAATTTTTTTTAAAGTTGTTTCCCAAAAATGAAGTCCCATGTATTTTCCTCAAACTATTCTTCAATGTTATCATTAGTGAAAACTCTTAAATTATGTTGAGAAAAATGAAGTACAATTAGAAAATGCTGACTGTGAGCAAACTAGTCCACAGGGTAAAAATAATTAATTTTCTTTTCTTTCTCTAGCGATGTAAATAATGCTGACAGAGAAGTATGGTAGTAAGTTTATCAACTAAATTTATATTTTGCTTAACAAAGCTAGAAGTCATGCAGTAACATCCATCTGGGAGATTAGAGCAGTAAGTTGTAAATGTATCTTGCGAAAGGAATGTCTCTACGGTTGTATGCTTTCCGTACTTTTTGTAATTGTCGGGTTTGGTTGAGAGATTTGAGAGACACGTGGAGGTCAAATAAATATTACAGAAAATAACTTAAATTTAATTTTCTGTTATTTACTTGTGTATTTACCAATTAATTGAGGGAGACAATTTATAAGACTTAGACTAACAAATTGAAATTAAAAAGAAAAGTAACCCACTCATATTCAGCATCCTGGGGAAATCCTTTGCATTTGCAATCACTGAATGCCTGTACCACAGAGAAAATCACATCAATATATGTGTGGGGAAATACTAATCACAGGTTATAAGTGAAGATTCTTTCCCGGCTAAGAAATAAAAGATGTGTACTATAGGTATATAATCAGACATTATCCTTAACTTCCAGTGACTTGTCTTAGATTATAAGCATGCAGTATTTTGTTGCATTTTTATTGCCTGCACTTTATTATTGTTATTTTTCTTCAAATTAAAAAGTATGTAGACATGACTTCTTTCCAACAGTATGTGCTCGCTTAGCATATATGATGTGTTACAATTGACAATATTCAGAATATTTCATTATTAATTTATATGGAAGAAGGGGGAGAGAGAGAGAAGACAGAGACAGAGACAGAAAGAAAATGGGTACCATGGCCTCTTACCATTGCAAGTGAACTCCAGATGCGTGTGCCAGTTTGTGCATCTGGCTTTATCTGGGTATGAGGGAATCAAACCTGGGTCACTGGGCTTTGCATGTAAGTGCATTAGCCATGACTACAAACCATATTTCACATTTTAATTATTATGTTTTATGATGCTCTGAGAGAAATGATTTTGTATGCTACCTCCATTAGTGGTTTTGAAACAGAAAACCATGTCCATAGATAATTGTGAACATAAGATATGTTGTATGCATGTTTTGATTGCTTCAAAGCCTGACTATCCCCAGCTCTTTACTTTTTTGTGGGTCACAGTAGTCACTTTTGTACAGTATTAAATCCTTTCATTTAATAACCCTACCTTGTTCTCCAACTGATCAAGTGAAGGGAAACGTGAGATGTCCCACACATTAAGCAAAAGCTAGAAATGATTGTTTTGTAGTGACAGCAAGTGGAAATAGGAGACAACTTAAATCAAGGGTCTCGAGCTAAATAGTTCAGGAAATTGTGCATTCCATCAAAAGTTTATTCATGAAATTAAAAATTTTATTTCAATCAACATATAAAAGAAAACAAAACAAAACCATATAAAGCTAATATGGAGAAAACCTCACTGCATTAATAGGTCAAACAGCCATGACACTCTCTGAAACTGAAAACTAGTCCATCCCCTGATCTTTCAAACTCTGTCAGGATGGAGGGGATAGAGAAACTTTAGAAGGATGAGAAGCTGACAGAAATGAATCTTCTATGCTGAAGCAAAGACATTTGCACAGCAGAAAACAGCACGTGTAAAATGGAGTATTTTCCTAGAAACCGCTTGAAGTTATTTAGGATATCTAACTTTGAAGCCTAATGAAGGATGCACAAGCAATATTGAAATGTTAACAGACTTATCGTTGCAGTCAGCTTTCTTGTTGCTGGAAAAAGCAGCATATGGAGGAAAGGATGTATTTTGGCTTACAAGCTTGAGGAGAAGCTCCATGAAGGCAAGAAAAAACAACAGCATGAGCAGAGGGTGGGCATACCCTCCTAGCCAACATCAGGTGGACAACAGCTATAGGAGAGTGTGCCAAACACTGACAAGGGGAAGCTGGCTATAACACCCATAAACTCGCCCCCAACAACACACTTCTCACAAGGCTCTAATTTCCAGATTGCTATCAGCTGGAGCCTGATCATTCAGAAAACAAGTTTATGGGGCACACCTGAATCAAACCACGGCATTTACATATTAGACTTTGAAACCTATATAGGGAAAGTCAGCAATTTACTTCAAGACATGTTAATGACTAGTACTGCCAATTTTAAGTTGAAGCAGTGTTCCTGTATCACTCTCAAAGTCTTAAATCCTGAAAGAATTATACTAAATCTACTCTGACCTTGCTGTGTGAATGTAGCACACATCATCAAAGCTCACATAACAGCACATCTGTTTTAAGTATGGTGAACTGTTTGAAGCCCAACATTGAGATAAATACCTCAAATTAAAAAGATTGTCTTCAGAAGAATACTGCTACTTGACAAAATGCCTATTGTCCCAAGATCTCTGATTCAGATACACAACAATATTAATGTTTTCATTACTGATAGCAGAGCATCAATGAAATTTCCACTTCTACACTGATTTATTATGAAATTTATTTTGAAAAAGCATTTTTTTTCATGATGGATCTAAAATTGTAAATTTGAAGGTTTCTTGGAAGGATTTAGGATTCAGATGTCATAGGTTATCTTTGTGATTTCATGATGTCAACCTATCAACAATGACAGTGTGGAGTTTGGAGGACATTGATTTTGATCCTCCTGGATGACTGCAAGGGGTTCAAAGCATCAAGAGAACTAGACTTTGAAGTAGAGACTGATTTTTTCATTGGATGGTTACAGTCTCATGATTAGGATGACCCGATAAGAATTTGCTTGTCAAGGAGGAAAAGAAAGATTGGGGTTTGAGATGGAGTCCACTCCAGGCGAATATGACATAGGCATTACTGAAATGACAGCAGAGGACTTCAAATAGAATTCAGTTCTATTTCATCACAATTCAGAATTGTGGCTAAATCTTGCTGATATGTGTTTAGAATACTACCGAACCTGATTGATAAGGATTTAGAAGAGGAATCTAACTCTAGTTGATAAGGAAACAGAGGCTTTGATATGTTTGGATTAAATTATGAAAGAAAACCTGCTCTGAGCCACTACGCAGGAAAGAACAATCCATCTGGAAAGGGAAACTGAGACTCCATTGGACCACACATCATTCTTGTATAGATTAGGGTGTCATATCTACCTCATCTTTTATTAAACTTCACTATGACCAATCATCCACCCTTAACTTCATGACCAGACTATCCACTGGGGAAAAAGACGACTGCAACCCAAAGGTTCAGATTATTATTGCCATATTTTAGTTATAATGCACTTTTAATTCATGCAAGAATAATTTTAGACATAAAGCTGGTGCATTCTTAATAACATATAGCATAGTGTAAACATAAGGGCCTTATACACTGGAGAAGCAAAAATTATTTGTGCAGCTTACTTTGAATTGTTTGAATCACTGTAGTTATTTGTATCAAACTCATACTCTCTCCAAAGTATGGCTGCCTTATGATTTATTTATATAATCAAATTCTAATTTACGTTCACATTTCCAGCCTGCCACAAATTTCTGTTTCTAATCTCTTCTTAAAACAAGTTTCATTAGGCAGTTATTTTGTAAGGTTATCTTTATTTTGGCTAAGATTCAATTGAACCATGAAAAGTCAAAATGTAAAATATAGTATGGCATTGTTTAAACAATCTGCAGTTTTTTATACTACCTTATTTAAACTTAGTCTTGCTTTTCTCTTCTCTTTCATGAATTCCTACAAGGAGAGAAGATATATTTTAGTTGGAAATAAAGCAAGGAGAGCTACCGATGCTACGTGAAGTGGGAGGAATTAGTGAGGAGGTAGTTTCGGACTGAGTTACTTTCTCTTGGCATATGGTGAAATTTATGCAGTGTGACTTGTCTAGCTTTCTGTAGGTCTAAACCCAAATCCGCAATGCACTGTTTCCTAACAGTTTACGTACTTAATCCCTTTTATAACTATAATCTCTGAATGAAAAGGTTTCTATTTTCACTGCAGGAAGAAAAAAATAGATTTCAAAATAAATGTGGGATAAAATCCAAAATAGTTGTAGGTTTATTCTGAGAACAGAAGAGAGTAGGAAAAATGCAGACTTGGTAAAAAGTTCAGGTCTGTCTCCTATTAGGTCTTGATATAACACCAAAGTGCACACCAATATTCTCAGTTGAGAACATTTAATAGAAATAACAAATATCAAGTTTTCTTTAGTAAAAAAATGCCTCTGAAAAGAAATATTGTCTTCAAATATAAAAAAATATATGTCAACTACAGAGTAAAATATACTAAGAGCTGGTGTGTAGATACATTAAAGACATTCAAAAGTGTCAACTTTTAAATAGTAAAATGATTTCTCCATGGATAATTTCAAAAGTGTAATTGTAATTTAAATGTAGAAAGCTACATATGAGAAAATGCATTTATATATGACTTAAAAAAACTTTACTGACAACCTACATACAATACTCAATGCACCCTTCCCACCACCTTGCTATGGAAGACCTGAATATCCAAATGAGTCAGTAGAAAAAGGTGATTTTGAAATGGAATTTTCATGTCATATAGATCTGCATGTTGTGCCTCATTGCTTGAGCACATATAAAAGTCACAAAGTAGAGCTTAGATACTAGACATTACTATGAAAATATCAAATATATATAATATATATAATAAAAACTGCTTCCAAAAATATAGTATAGTTTTGTCAAATTAATTTCCAATTTCTTAGTATTATCTTTACTTATATTTTAGAAGGAACATGGATGGATTTTTTAAATGGACAAATGGATATTGTATAAATTAAAATATGATATAATTTTAAATGATTATTTTGAAGATAAATAATAACACTTATTTTTAATTTATTTGCAAGCACAAAGCAACAGATAGAGAGAAACGATAGAGAGAGAGAGAGAGAGAGAGAGAGAGAGAGAGAGAGAGAGAGAGAGGAGAATGAGCATTCCAGGGCCTCCAGCCACTGCAAACAAACAAACTCCAGATGCATATGAAGCTTTCTGCATCTGGATTTATGTGGGTACTGGGGAATCAAACTCAGGTCATTAGGCTTTGCAAACAAGCACCTTAACTGCTGAGCCAGCTCTCCAGCCATGAAAATAAATATTTATTATGTTTCATATTGTTGTTTTTTTCTCAGAGTTATGTTTATTTAATTTTTTTCTTGACGTAGGGTTTTACTCTATTCCATGCTGACCTGAACTCACTAGGTAGTCTCATACTGACTGTGACTTCTCACCAATCCTACCTCTGCCTCTTAAATGCTGAAATTAAAGGGGATTAAAGGAGTGTACCACCATACCTGGATTAAAAAAATACAAATTGAAATTTTCATTAGTTTAAGGACAACTTTATTATTATGTGTGTGACTCCCAGTGAAGTGCAAGGGCTCATGCTCATTTGTGCACCTTGATGGCATATATATATATATATATATATATATATATATATATATATATATATATATGTGTGTGTGTGTGTGTGTGTGTGTGTGTGTGTGTGTGTGTGTGTGTTTGTGTCTGTGTGTGTGTGCCAGAGGTCAATATTGAGCTTCTTCCCTGGTCACTCTCCACCTTACATTTTTGAGACAGGATCTCTCACTTGTTATCAAGGTCAAGGAATTCAAGAATTACAAGTAAGACCAAAATACCTGGGTTTTATGTAGGATTCAGATTAGGGTTCATATTTGTGTGGAATGAACTTGACCAACTGAGTCCTATCTTAATAATTCCTTCTTTTTACAATTAGATAAACAGATATGTTTCAATTCATAAGTTGATTATAGATCATACATGCACTCAAATGCATCCGTATACAAATATAGGAAAGCTTATATGACAAAATAAATGGGGGAATATTTGGGAAATAAGTGTAACTAGTTGGAACAAGGGGTGTGAGTATGTTTAAAGTACCTCAAATACGTGAGACAAAATGTCCTTACAAGGATAGAGAGGTGGCTTGGTGGTAAAATGTGATTGCAAAGCCTGTTGGTCCTGTATCCATGTAAAAAATCAGAGGCAAAAAATGCCACATGCATCTGAGTTTCATTTGCAGTGGCAAAAAGTTCTGGTGTGTCCATTCTCTCTCTCTCTCTCTCTCTCTCTCTCTCTCTCTCTCTCTTTCTCTCTCTCTCTCTCTCCCTCTCTCTCTCCCTCTCTTTCTATCTCCTTTCTCTCTGTTATTCTGTCATAAATAAATAAATATGTAGAAAATGGATTTTAAAAAAAATCTTTACATAGCCTATCATCTACACTAGAAAGTTAAGAAGAAAGAAAGAAAGAAAGAAAGAAAGAAAGAAAGAAAGAAAGAAAGAAAGAAAGAGAAAGAAAGAAAAAGGAGGGAAGGAAGGAAGGAAGGAAAGGCAGAGAGAGGAAGGGAATGAGGTCCTCAATCTAAGGAACTTGAAAACATGTCTGGCTAGTGCCCACGTGTGTGTTTAATGCTTTCACATCTCCTAATAGAAGCCTGAGTTGGTTCAAAAGTCCTCTTCTGAGTGCTCCAGAGCTCTGTTTATCTCTCTCAAACTGTGTCCCTAAAGAGACTTTGCCGAGCTTTTCCGCTTCTTTGCAGCTCTTTTTATGTTTTCTTTACTTGAGTCATAACCTGCACTTAGACAGAGGAAGAGTTGAAAGACAACTTCCCGAGCTTCTGAACTCACAATATGTGGGTCACCTCTCTGTGTTTTCCCCTTTACCCAGGGTCTGACCAGCATTCTAGGTTGTTTGCAAACTGTCAGTTTTATGATGCTTTCCTGAGCCAGGGGAGTTCTGCACACACTGGGATTCCACTCTGCTTGGCCTGATGCCCTGGACCTACAGCTTACAGTTCAGAAGGAAAAGCCAGCAGTCAATGAATTCCTCTGCCCTGTAGGACTTGGACCCTCTAGGTCTGGCTGCCTTTGTTGTTTTATGAATGCCTTCAGTGATTTCTAAATATTTTATTCATCTTTTGTAGTTCTTTTCAGCTTTTGGGCTTTTGCCAGCACTACCCTGATGGAATAGGATTTTTTGGTTAACAGCAGCTTTTGTACTTTTAAGATCTATGTTTCAGTTTTATCAGCATATGGGAACATAGGTATTTTTATATCTAGAATATATATAAAATATACACTGCATATTAATGTTATTACATTTACAAGTTTAAATTAAATATATTTTAGAAGTATAGCCTCTATTCAGAAGTGTATGAGTGAATAATTAATTTTACAGATAAAACATGGATTAAGAACAATTTACAACCAATTTCAAGAAACTTTATTGCCTGGAGATCTATTCCTTTAATATGAAAATATATTCTTGTTGCTTTATTTTTTAATATTTTAGTTATTTTTTGAGAGAGACAGAGAGAGAGAGAGAGAGAGAGAGAGAGAGAGAGAGAGAGAGAGAGAGAGAGAGAGAGAATGGGTGAGCCAGTGCCTTCAGCTACTGCAAGTGAACTCCAGACACATGCCCCCTCTTGTGCATCTGGCTTTATATGGACACTGGGGAATTGATCTCTGGTCCTTCTGCATTGCAGGCAAATGCATTAACCGCAAAGCCATCTCTTTAGCCCTCTTGTTGCTTTATTCACAAAAACACTGTTATATCAATATGTGAACTTTGGTTAGCCAAAGTCTTGTAAACATCATTAGATTGTTAACTGAACACGCATTCTTCATAATGAAGTCTTCCTCTTTGACAAAGCGAACTTTTAAAAATGAAATATAATTACTTAAAACATGTGTTTATACTGATTGCCCTAATTTTCACTCTGAAATTTTTGCTTATATGATGAAAATTATGCTGGTTTTTTTGTGAAAAGATTCCAATAATGAAGCAAATCCATTATCAGATATCCCTTCCCTTGCATGCATTTTAAATGGAAGTTAGAACAATGAACAACATTAATGGTAGGCTATTCACAAGCACTAGATGAAAAGATGTGGTTCACAGTGTAGGAAGAGAACATTTTGTAGCCTGCATATCAGCCCCATTGTCATACATTCTTATTTATTTAAGTATATGATGGCATTCCTTTTTAGCAGGAAACACCCTGTTGTGGATAATTTTTCTCCAATACTTGCTTGTAGTCATAAATTCAGGAAAAGTGTTTGTGGTGGTTTGAATTAGGTGTCCTTGATAAACTTATGTTTTGAATGCTTGCTTCCAAGCTGATGGAAATTTGGGAGGTGAAGCCTTGCTGGAGCCAGTGTATTCTTTGGGCTGGGAGTGTGTCATAGCCAGCTCCTCTTTGCTAGAGTTCAGCAAACTCACCTGCTGCTGGTTTACCTGCTCCGGCAGAGCTGATGTCTGGCCTGTGCTTATGCCATGTTTTCTCCTCCCATCATGGACCCTCTCCTCCTGACTATAAACCAAAATAAAGAACTTTCCTTCTGTTGGCTGCTTTTGGTTGAGACGTTTTTGTTTGTTTGTTTGTTTGTTTTCTGCAACAAGATGGTAACTATATCAGAAAATTGGTTTCAGTGGATTGGGTTCATTCTTGCTAAAGACCTGACTGTGGCTTTTGGACTCTTGGGAGGAATGACAAATTTGAAATAGGCTAAAATATTGTACTAAGAAATGCATTCAGGTATAGGAAACAGAGTTTCGTATAAGCAGAATTGAAATACTAAAATGCAGAGACAAGTATGGATTGTGTAGGTTTGGCTTATGAAAGGGGAAAAAAGTGATTTACACAGATTGGGTGAGAGGCAGTGTGTGTAACAAGCTTAATTCACTCCATCCATGTCCTCAGGAAATGTGTAGGGTATTTTTGAGTAAAAATTAACTGGTTTGATTAGATGGATATGACACAGAAAGAAATGAAAGACTGGAGACACCTCCTGTTCTGCTGTGATAGTTTGAGAGATTGTGACCACTGAGATCAGGTTAGCTGTTCTGCACTGGAGAGAAGAAATAAAGACTCTTGAAAGTCGATGCCCTGAATGCTGAAGCAGTGACCTGCTCTCCAAATTCAGCTTTTTCTCTGGAATAACAAATCTATTTACCAACCAGGTACTATGAGAGTATAAAAAATGCAGGAGAGAAGGTGCCCTTAAATTTGCAACTCAGTTTGTTGTTGGCTAATGGCCACAGGGTGATGTGAAGGAGGCTTCTTGGAGTCCCTGCTAAGAGGTTTCATGGAGTAGTCATGGCATAGATGAACCTCGGGTTGCAGTGAGAACCCAGGCCCTTTGGACATGCCAGGACTATGGGACAGCTGCCAAGGAAAGCTGCTGGTTTGGGATGGAGTATTCCCCAGGCTATGAGCAGCCTAGCTGGATGGGTAGAGTTACAAATTTAGAGACTTGATTACTGATTATAGACATCAGACTTGGAGCTACATAATTTAATATTTGCCTTGGTTACATCTTTCTATGCTATCTAACATGACTGTTTACATGGTTCAATTATGTGTTCTTTTGATTTTATAGCTCACAGTTAAGAAACCTTATAATCTGATTATATTTGAGCAGTAATAGGTTCGGTAAACATGAGGACTTTTATTGCTGGATTGAATGCATTGCATTTTACCTCATAGATCGTCATCAATTTATGGGGTGTGGGGAAGAAATGTGGAGTTTTGAGTAAGGTGTCCCTAATAAACTCAGGTGTTTTGAATTCTTGGTTCCCAGTTGATGGGGATTTGGGAGGGAGAGCCTTGCTAGAGGAGGTGTATTCTTGGGGGCAAGCATAGGATTATTATAGCCAGCTCTCCCTATTTAGAGCTCAGCTTTCTCTCTTGCTGCTGTTTCCACCTGCTGTGACAGAGGTAAATCACGTCCAACCTCTGCTCACATTATGTTGACCCTGCCATCATGGAGCTTCCCCTCAAGATTGTAACACAATATAGTCAACTTTCCTCCTACCAGCACCTTGGGTTGGGAGCTGTGTGTCTGCAACTAAAAGGCATCTCAACAGTGTCTGAAGCAAATGGAAAACTGTATTTAATTCAAGTTTTGCTTTTTTTTATTATTTCTTGGGTTGGAGGCTTTTGCTGGCTAATAATATTGCTAAATAAATAATACACTTATGTAGTTACATAGAAAAACTTAGAATTTTATTGTTAAATAAAAAAAGATAAAACCAGTGTTTTGAACCTTTGAACTATGTACACTATATAACGATGCTCTCCTCTCATTTCTTACAAAATTTTCACTTGTTCCTAGCCTGTAATTTTCCTGGGCTCACAAATCATTCTTACTGGCCCAGAGACTTTTTTCTGACAAAGAAACTGCACATGTTTATGACCCCCAGTGAGTCCTAGGAGTACCAAGCTTCACCATTGGACAAATGCTATGGAAT
This sequence comes from Zapus hudsonius, assembly GCA_004024765.1. NCBI lineage: Eukaryota > Metazoa > Chordata > Mammalia > Rodentia > Dipodidae > Zapus > Zapus hudsonius. The sequence continues at coordinate 6,500 of PVHP010017820.1, read as the reverse complement.
GGGACCTCTTAGTGGTCATGCCACAGTCCACGTACTGAAACGACACACTCACTTTAACACCCCAGTCAAAAATTAGCAGAAAAATGGTGAGATTTTTTCCCCCTTAATGTAGGCTTGGTGAAATATTCTCATGGGAAATAATTTATACTAACCTCTCCTCCTCTAATATAAAATACAATATCTAAAACTGAAAATATGTTAAATAAGTATCCCCAGCAAATTTTTATATAAATGAAAAAAAAGATTTTCTAAAATATGAAAGCATTTGATGAATGTTAATCTAGAGATGAAACATGATAGATATATTGGAGTTGGGAAAATGGCTGAGCCGATAAAGACACCCTCTGAGCCAGCTGATTGGGGTTCAGTTTGTCTGAACCCATGTAAAACCTGATATAACAGTGTGCATCCCTCTGTGATTCCAACGTTTCTGCAGCAATGAGAGACAGAACCAGAAGAATCTGAAGCTTTTAAAGCACATAGTGTTATGTGTGTTTGTAGTCTGGCTGAGGCAAGAGAACCTGTTTCATAGAATGTGGAGCTCACATACCTTGAAGTTGTTCTCTGAGCACATACCTGAGCTGTTGCAAAACTGCCCCCAACACACACATTAAAGAAAAGAAAAAAAAAGATACTGTATATAAACCAACATAATCTAAAGCAGATAATGTATTGGATAAAATTTAAAAAAAAAACAAGATAATCCAAGACAAATTACATTTTATAGTCATTCATATTTCAGAGGTAAATTATAATTATTTGTAAAAATCTTAAAATTATTCCCACCATATGCCATGTGTAATTCTTCATGCTAATATATAACTAATAATAGTATAGATGTTACTAATAATAGGTTCCAGTATCCATCATCCTTGTTTTTCTAAGGACAGAGGATTGGCAGCTGTTAATCAGAAGAAAAGCAACAAGCTTGCTTTGTGGGGACAAGGTGAGGGATACACAGGGAGAAGGAGTAGTCTGGGAGTGCAAAGAAAAGATACCAGTGAAGTGCCTTTTATTCTTTTTATTCTTTTTTATAATAATTGTCATATTTATGTTACATAGCATTAGTAATAGGCACTTTAATAAATTACTTCAGAATGTATCCTACATTGAATCAACTAAACTGATTCCTAAAGACATAATAAATACAATTATATCAGCCCATGTATTAAAATCAGTGGTAAGACCTTTCCTTTAAAAAGCAATAGAAGCTAATATTTGTTAAGAAAGTTTATTCTGTACAGAAAACATCTATCAACACAGACTGTAGCATTTGAAAGCAAGTTGAATGTGTTAGGTAAGAACTTACCTCTAATGGTAGTGGAATAGCTTCCAGGTAGTAAAAGCCTGGTACCCTGCAGGGACAAAGAAACCAAGGTGTTTTACAGCAATGTAGAAAAAGAGCTACATGCAGAAGACTACCAGAGGAGAGCCATTTCCTTTTGTCCTGGATCAGTATTCAGTACATGAAGAGTAATGTCAGGGAAAAAAATATATATGAGCTATATAAATGGTTCAGATGATAAAGGCACTTGCTTGCAAATCCTGAAAACCCAGGTTTAATAACCAAGTAACCATATAAAACCAAATGCACACAGTGGTGCATGCACCTACAGTTTATTTGCAAAGGCAAGAAGCCCTGGGGTGCTCTCTCTCTCTCTCTCTCTCTCTCTCTCTCTCTCTCTCTCTCTCTCTCTCTCTCTCTCTCTCTCTCTCTCTTATATATATATGTGTGTGTGTATATATATGTAAATATATATATGTATATATGTATATATATATATATATATATATATATATATATATAGTATCCCTACATTCATCTCCCATGTCTTTCTACAGGTGAGAATTGGCAGCTGTTAATCTGAAGAAGAAAAGCTTGCACTGGAGGGGAGAGGGTGTGGGATAGACATGGAGAAGGGGCAGACTAGGACAGCAAAGTGAAAATACTCAGGGAAGTCCCTTTCTTCTTCTTTTCAACTGAAAATATGTAATTGATTTTACTTAGACTTCTGTCTTGGAGTCCGAAAAATCTAAATCAAATTCCATTTATCTTTTATTTATTTCAGGTTTCAGTTTTGAAAGGCCTTCTCAAATCATATGAACAATAAGGGTAGAATTGCTCTTTTATTAAACATCTATCCATTGGAAAACATTTTCATTTTTACACATTATTCATAGCAATGCTTGTAGACATTTTTCCTAATATTCAGTCCTGTAATATCCATAGAGAAAAAAAGAAACAGTAGTTCTTGACATGTACACTCTGACCTGGCATCCTGGGCAGGCCATGGTGTTCCTCTGTTACATTTGTCCAAGTTACAGTTTACAGACCTTAGACAAACTCTGACAGTGATAGACTCAGACAAAGCATGACCCTTCTCTAACTTGTCACAGTGCAAACAAAAATAAAATGATCCAATCATAGGCATTTCATTTTTGATCAACGTAGAATTTTCTAAATTATGATATTGACCAATTCAGAATAAAATCCTCCATTCCTTACACTTTCTTTTCCTCCAAAATTTATCCTAAATCCAAATACCATAATGTGATTTTTTTCATACCATTTGATGTTGTGTACTGCAGTAAATGGTCACTTTTGTTGTAACTAATGAGCCCAATTTGCTGAGCTACAGCTACGCTCCAGGTTGTCCTGCTAAATAAAGTTGATAGGAGCTGCCATTTTGAAGAAACTGTTCTTCAATTTCAGCATCATTTCTACTTCAACATGATTTTCTCTAGGGAAATAGGCATTTGGAAAAAGTGATATACATTTTATAGGACCTAATATATCCTTAATGCTGAAGTGAAGGCTTTGTAAATGTAAATAAATTATAAGCAGTAGCCAATATTTTGAAAGACTAATTGAAAAAAAAAAAACCTTTGTAATACCTAAAAGTGTAGTAATTACCCAAATCGCTTGATAATTTTCATTGCTAACAGGTATATTTCACTTTACTGGAAAGTGGTCGTAATTGTAAAAAAAGGAGAAAAGCAATTAGATGTCTTCCTAGAGTATTTCTACAATTGAATTATCATATCAAAGTAGATTAGAGGAAAAGAAATACTCATGATGACAATGAGAATTACAGTTCAAACAGTTAAATAAATGCAATTTAAATTATGACATCTAGCATTCAAATGTCAAAACTTTAATAAACTTGAGAAAAATATAGATTTGTTGTTATATTTATGTTTTAAGAGCTATTATGGTCAATAAACTAATACATAACTTTATTGATATTTTTTAAAATCTTTATTATCCAAAATTGGACACACTTTATGAGCAAACATTGTGTTGGAATCTCCATTTCTCTTCTCCCTGTGCCCAATCTACTGGGTATCCTCCTTGGTGGACATACTGGAGCAATCTACGTGGTAATGGGTTATGGATAGCACAGGAGGTAGCAAGGTCCCCCCCTTGTGTGTTATTGCTGAGGTGGGGTGATGTCTTTGGATATTCACCCCATGACGGCTCTTAAAATCTTTCGGAACCCTCTTCTACTTAGTTCCCTGAGTCATGGTGGGTGAGTTTTAGTTGAGATCTTTAGATTCTCTGTGCTTCTACTTTAAGTTGTGTTGGAAGTTGTTGGTGTCTGCCTCGCTTACTTATCCTGGGTTGACTAATTGGCTCTAGCTATAAGTCTCTTTACTGCCCCATCACACTCTCAAGGGTTTCAATTGGGGTCCACACCATAGACCTGGGGTGGTTCATTTCTTGCTAGTTGTCAGTTATCTTCCTGTGACTCATTGATGGAGTTGGAATGACCATGGCTCTCTCACTGCCTTCTGAAAAATACAAACAGAATATCCATTGGAGAGTGAGATCAGTATAGATTACATGAGATACAAAATTCTAATTTGGCAAGATTCTATTGAGATTAGTCTCTCTGTAGTTCTCTGGTAATGGGGATTTATTTTTGGAGCTCGACTTTTTGACTCCCATAGGATTTTGCCCTCAGTCCCAATTCCAGTTAATGGTTCCTTGTCACTAAGTAGATTTCTTGGTCAATTTAAAAGCTGTTGATTAACTTCAAGTAATATGTTGAAGATCAGTGGTGAAAGTGGAAACCCTTGTCTTGTTCCAGAATTTAGTGGGAACTCCTTGAGTCTTTCCCCATTGAGTATGAGCTGGGCTTTGGGGGATTTGTAAATGACCTTCATTATGTTTAGGTATAGGCTTTCTTTCCAAGGCTCTGAAGTATTTAGATCATGAAGTGGTGTTGAATTTTATCAAAGGCTTTCTCTGGTGGGGGAGACTATCCAGAGGCATGGCCAGGAGAACCTGGCTGAATACTAGGCTATCCATGGTCCTCTGTCTCAAGGAGTGATCCAGATGACCCATGGAGAAGGTAATCCAGAAGTTTGGGGAGGGGGGCAGCGGGGATTTGGGGATAACAACTCATTGTTTGCCCACTAAATATTGTAATTCATTATGGACAATAAAATAAAATTTAAAAAAAAAGAATGTAAGAGTCATGGGGGGGGAGAACAACTAATGCATAAAATGGAATGTCATCCTGGAATCAATGGCTTTATCTAATAACCTATAATACTGAGCATATTGTTGTGCTAACATATATATATATATATATATATATATATATATATATATATATATATATATATATATATATATATATATAATTTTAAGCCAATAAAAACATAAAAAAAGAAAAAAAAGAAATTGTTCAACATCATTGATAATCAGGGAAATGGAAATCAAAACAGCAATGAGATTCCACCTCACTCCAGTAAAACTGGCAATCATTAAAAAAAAAATCTACCTACAACAGGTGTAGGTGAGGATGTGGTGAAAAAGGAACCCTCCTTCACTGCTGGTGGGAATGCAAACTGGTACAACCACTATGGAAAGCAGTGTGGAGGCTTCTGAACAGGATGGATATAGAACTAACAGTGGACCCAGCTATCCCCTTACTGGGCATATATCCTCAAGACTACTAATTTCAGCACAGAGACATCTGCACAACCATGCTTATAGCAGCTTAATTCATAATGTCTAGGAATTGGAGCCAACCTAAATGCCATTGCTAGATGAATGGATATCAAAAATGTGGTACATATACACCATGAAATTCTACTCAGCAATTAGGAAAAATTATATAACAAAATTTAAAGAAAAAATGGATGGACTTGGAACAGAACATATTCAGTGAACTCACACTAGAACATAGAGACAAGCGCCACAAATTCTCCGTTATGTGTGGCCCCCTAACCAGGTTAAACCGAACTATAAGTAAATATGACTAGTGATTCAGGTAAAAGGCAAAGGGGGCAGAAGGAAATGGGGACAGGTGTGGAAACAACAGAGGGGGGTGATGTTCACATACCTAAACTAACAACAATCTGACTCCATAAAATTATATCTTCTGTACAATTCCAGAAGCAGATAGGACCTCAAAGGGAGGTAGAAGCCTACATATGGTACAAAGGACGCTGTCCTCTGGCTCCCCAACCCAGTAAGTAGTTACCTCCCACAATGATCTGATGATCAGAATGACCCACAGGGTCCCTAAAATAAGACAAATTTTTGTCACATCCCTTGAATACCCACCTCAGGCAAAAGATAAGACCCTATTGCTGAAGATTCTAAAGAATGATATCACACAACAATGAGAGACCCTTCTGAATCCAGAAACAAAATCAGCTCCCAGAAGGGCAGCCAGGGTAATGCCAGAAGTTGTTGCATGAGCTGCCAGGGGAATCAGACCAATGATACCCTGAGAGAGCAGAAGGCATCTTCAATTTACACCGAATGATGGACTGAAAGTGCAGAACATACTGCTATTTGGCACACACAAGCAAGTCAAGAAAGGCCCATCTGTGCAATAGTGGTGCCCAACCTAGGTGGGTAATCAACAGCTGGCTGATTGGCTATGAGATCCTCTCAGAGACAGGGAACCCCTGACTGGTAATGCCACCCAAGGCAACCTTGAATGGGGACCAAGAACCCCATCTGCGTGGGGAAGTCCTCACTAACCACAGGTCCTCAGAAAGGCTACACCCTCCAAACGCTCACCAACCTAGCAATATTTGTCTCAATTGACAAATAATAATCTCACTCTCCGCTGGAGACTTTGTCTGTATTTTTCAGAAGTCAACCAGAACCAGGATTAAAGTAACTCCACCAAGGGGACCTGATGTGACGAGGGACACCCAAGCAGCCCAAACACAACAAATTGGGATGACGAGCAGAACATCTATTCCCACAGCAAGGCAGATAACCTACAGAAGGACAGTGGAGAGAGGCACCAAGGGTGCCCAAAATTGCCCAAAACACAAATTTCGAGACTTTCACAAACCTAATAACTATGGAAAATTTGAATTCACCCACTATGACTCAGGGAAATTTGCAGAAGCGGGGGCGGAGAGAATGGAAGAGTCATGGTGGGGGGGGGAGAATAATGCATAATAGGGAATGCCATCATTCAATGGCTTTATCTAATAACCTATCATACTGAGCATATTGTTGTGTT